>DWON01000421.1:0-33928 GCA_018251015.1 Phocides pigmalion okeechobee | reverse complement strand
ACTTACAAAAAAATATTTTACTTAATTGTGTATTTTTTTATGTTTATTGTAGATTACGTACAAAAATTTAACACCTTGGCTATCTCAAATCAAACACGGAGATTTCAATTATCGAATAAAATACAAAATTGGGTTTTCAAACTTGTCACGTTATTGAAGCAAGGAAGCGATATATTGATAGACAAATGTTAACTGAATACTCTACACAATACATAAAATTATTTAGAACCTAATATATGACGGCTGTGTTTTTGTATAATCTCACAACTGAATAAATAAGGTCACTATGTCGCCTCTGTCTGTTTTGCCATTTATTTATAAACCATGCGACATATTTTCAAATGGTTTTCAATAATAATTAAAAGAACAATAAACTAAAAACATTTAGGTATATACTCTATAATAAAATTAAAAACACTGATTTATGTAAGATAGTATGCAAAATGTGGCAAAAGTAATATAACGGAACACGGATAGTGTAATCTAAAATCTATTAATTATAATAAAATATTCCAATGTTATGTGTAAGAAATTTTATGAATCTATAGAAATAATAAAATCGTCTCTGACCGTTGTCTGTACTCGGAAGATATGTATATGAATTAAATCATTAATAGAGGTCTAATTAATACAACAGCATCCAAATAAACACTTGTTAGTATTTATGTCTGTTTGTGTTTTTACGCGTTTCTGTGTGCTTATCTCCTGAATGACTTAATTAACTGACCTAATTACACACCATTTAGTGTAACTTTCATTTTAATCAGTCGCTAAATAAAAAGTTGTGCCAATTCAAAAGTACGGTACATGAGAATCGGATAATTTTTTTGTGTTCAAAAAACCTAGACAAACTCTAAAACTAAAGGCCACGTGAACAAACGGATGGCGGCTAGTTACATAATATTATTTGCCTTGTATTCACTAGCTTACTTTTGTCCTTGAAATAAAAAGGTAACGAACAAAAAAGACGGCAAAAAGAAACCTTTGACATTTACGCTAAATCATACAATTAACGTCAGTAAATCTGTTGTATCAGCTCTATAAATTGCTAGTTGTATAGAGCCTAATGACCGTTCTGATTCCCTAGGCACTAATTGAGGCGGAGTTGGATAAATAGTACCGACTGGGATGTTTCACTCAAGCTCTAAACATTGGCCGTTGGCCATTGTGTGTGTCAATGGTATTTGCGCAGTTACTGGCCCAGGGTTTTGCCTTGTCTACGTATTGGAAGGCCGTTTAGTTGGGTCGGTTCAGGCCAACATTCGAATATAAAACACAAAAAAATTATATTGAGGCGATCGATACTACTGAGGTTTATACTTACACTTAAAAATACTACTTAAGTATATTAAGTAACAGAGTTGTTTTTTTTTGTATTTTGCAAATAGTTTTCATCTTAATACACCACTGTTAATCGAGAATTTCTATTGGTATTAATAGCCATTATTTAAGGAAATAATAAAAAGGAGGTAACTACGACCTTTACGGAAGCTAAGTAGAAGCTTAACATGCAGCCAATAGGTGGATACAAGGGCCTCCACTTTGACAATACCCTTTGATCTATTTTTATATAAAAAGAATAACAAAAAAACATATAAACCCGATGTCAAACAGTCGCTATAACCCATGACCCCCATACAATTAAAAACAGGACTAAGTTTTATTTAAGGATATAGGTAAAAGTAGATATACATAGTTAAGTGAAGCTCCTAATTTATATATAGATAGTAACAGATACCTGGTCACTAGCGACCATTTACTATTTAGAGGTTAGCTCGCCAGTATGCTACTTCCATTTAATTATTGATTAACATTGAAAATGTGTGGCGAATTTTAGGTCAATTGCCCAACAGGAAGGGCCATCGACATAACTTACACAAGACAGAAGCTAAGTCTAAAAAGCTGCCATATGTAAATTCAGTTTTATATAAATTAATTAGAGGAATCTTAAAACATTTAGAGAAACATATATATTTACATCTAGTGATCTCGAAATCAGTTATTAAGCTCTATAAATTTCTAGTTCTATTGAGCGTAATGGCCGTGTAACTCCCTCGGTGCTAATTAAGGCAAAGTTGGATAAATTGTACCGCCTGAGACGTTTCTCACACAATATAACACCGATTCTACTAATAAATTGTCTTTATATGTTGGCTTTGTAGCGTTTTGATATTTCTGACTAATGATAATAATAACATTATCATTGTATTATAAGAAAAGGTAAAAGTAAACGAGGAATTTGCGAGGAAACATAAATATCAGCGCCTCATCATCAATTCGCCATACTTTTTTTGATGCATGTAGTAAACGAGAATGGAGTCTACCTGAAAATAATTGATCACTGCCGCATAGATATCTGTGACAAACTGCATAAAGAACAAGAGTCCCACTTGAAGTCGATCACAGATTTTGTGCTATTCCCGAGGCCTAGGCTCCAGTTGTAAGTCAGTTGGCAAGCACACCTTTCTACCGAAACGCAAGCAAGCTTCTCGCTAAACATAGGCGTGGCGGTGGTACCACCTTACAAAGATGTCAAAGGTATGGGAAATCTACCAATTTAGCGTAGTAGTGAAAACTGAGAGGATACCCGTGCACAGTAGTGGGACAGTACCATTCTTCACGTTCTCATCATCATCACCCCATGTCGATACTGATTATGAGACCGTGAATAATGATAGCAGTGACAGTTCAGTGCTTAATCTAGGATTTAATTCTATGGGACGCGCTTCTGTTTTTTAGAAATCCTATGGTTACTGGCGATCATTACCTTTTTATTATTTTTAAAATTGTCGGATTTTCTTTGCTATTATATCCACGTATTACATAAATAAACACCCCTCTTGAATAGCTTTGCCTATTTATGAAACCCGCATTAAATCCTTTGCGTAGTTTGAAATATCTAAGCGTACAGATGGAAGCGATTTTATTTTATACAATCCAAAGATTATCAATTAAATATCATTTACGTTTGCGGTGAAGGCATTTATCATGAGGAAAACTGTATGCCAGGGTGTTATTAAGTTCCCAAAGATCTATGAAGCCTATTAATCCGCACAACCCCAGCTATAGCCCAGTTCCGTTAAGAATAAAAGGAAATTAGAGAGTTGATAATTGGTTAAAGATGCTGATAAAAATAGCTACTTCTCTGCGAAAAAAGAGATTTTGATTAAAATTGAAATCCGTGGTCGTATAGGTGAAGATGTATGAAAGAGCTTGTACACAATATTAATTTCATTTCGTACAGCACGTTGTATACACAAGACGATTGTAAACAATGTTAAACAATTTCAGAACAGACATTCGGAACTCAATTTAACTTTGAACAGAACCCGTGTCCATTCAAATTAGGTAAACATCATTTTCCAATTTGGTAAATCCATAACAGCCATTTTGGTAAATTGGTTAATATACATTGCTGAATACGCTTATCAATCTGTTAACAATTTTACTTCTATTAATTTCTTATAAATATCTTAATATTATATCGTTTTTTTTCGTCTAAGAGTATAAAAACGGGCAAGCAGGTCACCTGATATGACGTAGTCACTGCAGCTTATGTACAACATCAAACAGGACTTAAGGCCTGACTGAACTGAGAACTGCTACTATCAAGGACTAGAAAATCGCCTGGCGTGTTGCGTAAGTCATTGAGTCAAAAGTCGCTTCGTGGCTAATTATAAGGGTGGTGGAGTTGCTCTGTCGAACTATATTTCTAGCACCTTTTGGAATATATACGTTGAATATAAAACTTAGTTATTTATTTATTTATTTATTTCTATTTATTTATTACAAAAATTATTACTTTTGTGATTGTATTACAAATAGGTTTATAAAACACAATTGTCTTTTTTATGTAGGCAAACAAATATAATCAAAATATCCTCTCTTGGTTACGAAACTTTAAAGATGAACATGACATCATGTAATGCAATGTAAATACTCGATCTGAACAGCTTTTCCAGTTTCTTACCTGTGTAGAAAAACGTCCTAATGATTTTTTAAAAGCACCAGTGTAAAAAAAGCAAAGTTCCCAAATTGTGTTGTTACTTCTTAGTATTTTTATTACAATAAGTTATTTATATAAAAAAAAAGTTGCGAATATAACTGAAAAGGCATGAGCCAATTTTTAAATCAGTTCAAAAAAGGACACTCAATTTATCTCGCCTAAACCTTTTTCCCAAAGACTTCTCGTTTCGCGAGAATCTAACGTCATTAAAACTGCCAAACTTTACCGTTTAAGCGACAAACAAAAAACCACCATTTATTACCAAATGGAAATCAGCTCTAGATTGGTACCCGCGAGATAAATAGTTTCGATCTCAGACAAGATTTATCGCCGTCTTCCGATGAGTTAGCGATAACTCGCAACGCGATTATCGATGTTATGGCGGTTTGATTGATGCCTTGTTTCTAAAGCATCAGTAAGATATACTATATACTAAGGTCCATCAATATTTAGAAACATTAAAATTCAAAGGTGGGAGAACTATAGTTCGACCGGGGAGGTACCACCGCCGTCCTCATAATCCGCCTTAAAGCATTATTGGTATTTCGGATGGAGAGGTGCGGTTGCCGGCTACACTTTGAAGAAAGACGACCATCTTAGTCCTCAGGAGTAACAACGCATCCATGTTCGAGCTCAGATAGGATTTCAGTTCTATTTGCAATTGTACATGGATGTCCATGGACTGTGACTACTTAACATCAGGTGATTTGCATGCTCGTTTGCTATTCTTCACACTTAAAAAAAAATCTCGGAAAAGAGCTGAAAATTTTCTGACGAAACATATTTTTATGCAACATAGAAAATATAACATTGAAACCTAGTTTTAAATGTATGCACTCGATCATACATATACACAGATATAAGTTTCAAATGAATATAGCAGGAGAATGTATAAATAAAGGCTAGGTTGTAGAACTTGTAGGATTTAACTGGTGTAATGGACTGATTGTCGGCTCACTAACCTTTTTTTTTTTGTTTACGAGGGGGAAACCTTCAAAAGGTACCCGTTGTCGTGGGAGCGACGTAGGGTTATGTGGGATTTTTACCGCACTAAAACCCCCCCGGTGGCCGTCCTCGGCGCTGCGTAGAGGGCTCCGGGATCTCCAAAGGAACGCAACCGGAGCCCTCTTAGCGCGTTGCCCCGTCGGGCTCCGCCCAGGTGAGCTTGGCGCTCGCCACACCGTCTGGTGCGTACGACGGTATGCGACCACACATACCGCCGTCCTTCCCGGGGCTGCTGGCTGGGCGGTTCGAGCTCCCACTCTTGCCGCCCGCAACCCCGGAAGCCCCCTTTTAGTCGCCTCTTACGACAGGCAGGGGATACCGTAGCCCTATTCTGCTCCCGGAACTACAGGGACACAGCGCCAGGGGCCTTTACGTACGCCCGCGGCGACTCCTTCTCCGAGCGGGTTCAGCGCGCTCCCTTGCTCGCTCGGCGTCTTCCTTCGCGGACATGACAACGTCGCAGAAGGTGATCATGCCGTCCCAGGCTTCGCTGCGCTGAACCATCGCCCCGACGATGGCCGACGGAGAGAGATCCGGTCCCACTTTTTCGACGAGAACCCGCCGCTGCGACTCCCACGCTGGGCAGTACTGCAGCGTGTGCTGTGCGGAATCCTCGTCGTGTCCGCAATGATGGCACTGGGCCGTCTCCTCTCTCTGTATCCTGTTCAGATACTCACCGAAACAGCCATGTCCGGTGAGTATCTGGGTAAGGCGGTAGGTCACTCTACCCCTGCTCTTCAGCCAGGCCCGAAAGTTCGGTAGGATAGCGTCAACCACCCTTTGGCGTATGTTCCTAGGCTCCTGAAGCCGTTCGCGCCAGCACCTCAGAGCGCACCATCTGGCTCTCCTACGAAGCGCTCCGACCGTCTCTTCGTCGAAGGGTTCAGTCCTCTGACGGAGGTCGCGGATCTTATGGAAGACCCATGCGTCCATATCCGCCAGAATGTCTAGGGGCGGACACCGCCCTAGGACTGTCGCCGCCTCGTACGATATGGTACGATAACCACGGGCGACTCTGATTGCGATCGTACGTTGCGCGGAATTTAGTTTCCGCGCACGGCGCCGGCTGGCAGACAATTTGTCCGACCATACCGGCGCACCGTAGAGCGCAATCGAGCGTATCACACCCGCGTAGAGGCGGCGGACTTCTTCCCTTGGTCCCCCGAGATTCGGCAGCAGTCTGTGCATAGCACCCGCTACCTTATGGATTCGGGGGACGAGACGGTCGAAATGCTCATCGAAGCACCAGCGGCCATCCAGTGTTAGGCCAAGGTACTTCATGTACCTGCCTATCCGAATGTCCGTTTCACCGACGCGCACTGAGGTTTCAGCTGATTCGATTATCGGCCTGCGGCCGTGGAACCAAATCGCCTCGGTCTTCTGGGACGCTATCTGTAGGCCCAACCTGCGGATCTCCGCTATGACGCGTGCCACCCCGATCTCCGCTAGCCAAACCGCTCTCGTATAAGACACCCCTTCGGTAAGAACAAGGGTGTCATCGGCGTAGCAGATGATGCTCACTCCATCCGGGAGCACCGTTCTCAAGACCGCGTCATATGCGATATTCCACAGTAGTGGACCCAATACCGAACCTTGCGGCACCCCGCGCCCGACGTTCCTCCCGCGAACGCTCCCATAGCGACCTGGGAAGCAGATACGTCTGTCCGACAAGTAGGCCTTTAAAACCTCCCTTAAATATGAAGGTACTTGATGGACGGACAGGCCCTCCATAATCGCTCTCCAGGGTAGAGAGTTGAAAGCGTTGACTATGTCTAGGCTTACCGCCAAGACTACTCTACCCTGGGATATGGCCTGCTCTGAGAGTGTTCGGACTCGGAGGATGGCGTCCACCGTCGAACTTCGCTGCCGGAAGCCGAACTGGTTTTCGGAGAGGTCCGGGCCGTGGCACGCTAAATGCTGACTAATTCGGGAGGAAATTATCCTCTCGAATAGTTTGCCCGCCTCATCCAACAGACAGATGGGTCTATACGCTGATGGGGAGTCCCGAGGCTTGCCCCACTTGTGCAACAGTACCAACCGCGCCTGCCTCCACACCGACGGAAACCGTCCATAACGGAAGCAGGCGGTGTACAAGTTTTGCAGCCTCCCCCCCAGCACTGTCAGCGCCAAGACCCAAGCCTGACCTGGGATTCCATCCGGCCCCGGAGCAGTGTTTCGCCTCGCCATGCGCCTGATTGCTCCTTCGAGCTCGCAACTAGTGACCGCCAGGTCGTTCGACCAATCAGAGCGATCCGGCAACGCGACGGAAGGACCCGTTTCGTCAGTGGTTCCTGGAAACAGGCTGTTCACCACTGTGTCCACGAAAAGCGGGTCGAGAGTTTCCGTGAGCGGAGGCACCCATGGACGTAGCTTGCCGAGAACCATCCTGTATGGGCGTCCCCATGGGTCACGGTCTAGTCCCTCCACGAGCGCGCTCCAGTTCCGGGCTTTGCTTTCGGCGATTGCGCCCTGAAGCAATGTTGTTGCGGCCCGGTACTCCACGTACTTCTCCTCCCGTTCCGCGGCGCCGGACGACCGGCGTCGTCGAGCCCGAGTGTACTGACGTCTGGCGCGCAAGCAGGCTGCACGCAGCCGTGCAATGTGCTCCGTCCACCAGTACACAGGGCGTCTCCAGCCAGGTCTGACACGCGGCATCGCGGAATCGCAGATGGCCTCCATGTCATCCCTGATCCGGATCGCCTCCCGCTCGGGATCGAGACGGTCATCCACCTCGGCGGTGCTGGACCAGTCCACGACGTGGGCAGCAGCGACGAGCAGGTCTCGATTGAGCCGCTTCATTGCCCATCGACGCGGCTGGTCGTTTGTACGGCAGACATCCGCAGCCGGAAGTCGTAACACTACGTCCACCAATATGTGGCGATGGTCAGACAACGTGACTAGGTCGTCGGCCACCCTCCAGCCCGTGACCAAGCGCTCGGCAGAAAGAGTCGCCCACGAAAGGTCTACGACCGACTCTCCCTGCCAGCGCACGCACGTGCTGACCGAGCCACGATTCAGCAGACGTAGGTCGAGCCCAGCTGCCCATTCGAGCGTTGCCCTTCCCTTGACACTGTCTCGTCTGTTTCCCCAAACCCTCGAGTGGGCGTTAAAATCGCCCATCACGAATACCGGTCGAGGAAGACAGGACCGAACACAGTTTGCCACACGGTCCAGGAACGTCTCGAATGCCGCCAATGTGCAATTCGGGGAGACATAGCACCCTAGCACCGCCAAGGGGCCCCACTCCACTGCGACTATACCCCGCTCGGAGTGAAGTCTGGAACACGGGGGATCTCCCTCGCCGCCCGCCCAGTACACGGCGACGGACTGCGCATCGTCTCCTACCCACCGCGGATGCTCCGGAACTCTATAGGGCTCCGCCACCACAGCCAAAGAAACCGAACGGTCTACGAGGCATTGCTGGAGCAAGTCCTGCGCCCCGCGACAGTGGTTTAGGTTCCCCTGGAGTATTTTAAGTGACAGAGACCTATCCATTAGGAGTCCATCGCTTCCGCTGGTGGACAATGGGACGAAGCGCTGGGATGCGCAGGCCCATCTGTCCGTGTCGAGCTAGCAGTCTTGGCCGCTGTCTCGTTTCCTCCGTTGCCTCTATTCCTCCTTTTTGGAGGCTTGCACTTTTTGCCACCCAGGCGGTGGTCAGATGGACGACCAAGGTCCGCGCATAGGGCGCATTTTGGTGACTGTGCTCCGCATTGACTCGCCCTATGACCGGGTTCGCCACATACGTAGCACAGTGCGCTCCTATCCCTGCTACTAGTGCACTGGTGCCGGGCATGCCCCATTTCGAGGCAACGGAAGCATTGAAGCGACCTGGCCGGCAGTATCTCCACTCTGGCAGATACCCACCCGACTAGAATTCGCTTTGCAGCGGCCAGCTTGCGAATTGCTGTGAGAGGACAACGCACCCATGCCGTCCCCAAGGCCGAACGCCTCCGCCGAATCTCCCCGACTTTTACGTCGGCGGCGACGCACCCGCAGGCCACGGCGATGGCGCCGGCGACGTCTTCCTGGGTGACGGAATCGTCCAGATCCATCACCCTGGCCTCCCCCTGTTTCGAGGGTCTCGCCACCTTTACGTCCATCTCCGTGACAACCGCTTGCAGCTTCCCTGCGAGTGCGTCGGCCTTCTCGGCACTGCTCTCACCGGCTACCTCAAACAGCAAGCCACCGTTGAGGGCTCTCTTCTGACGCAGCTCGGCGATACCCAGATCGAGCAAATTAATTTGTCTCTTCGCGGTCTTCATGACCTCCGCGTACGTGACATGTGACCCTTCCAGTACTGTCACGGTGACTGCTGCCGATTTCGGCACTCGCGGAAGCCTCCGCTTGGCAGCCTTCCTCCTACCGGTCCGGCCCTTTTTGGGTGCCTGAGCCGCCAGTGCCGGTCCAGCTTTGGGCGCAGGTCGCCGCTGGGGGGCAGTTTTTTCTCGCCCGCGGCTCGGAGACTGCTTTCGGGCTGGCTCTACTCGGGTCGGGGGCGGGGGCCGCTCCTTCGCCCTAGCTTTGCGCCCCACAACAGTCGCCCACGTCTCCTCTTGCGCGGCTGATGATGACGCGACCGGATGCCGAAGCGGCGCCTGAGCCACTGGTGGACGTGCGGGTGTGACGACCTTCTGCCCTAGGGGGGGACGGATCGCTCTGCCTGGGAACAGCTCGTCCCTAAAGGAAGCCAGCTTTTTGTCTATAATGGACCCGATACGGTCCATTAAAGCGTCCTCCCCATTTCCAACCCTACTATTTCCAGCACGTGGCGGCTCGGGCCTAGTCTGGGTCTTCTCACGGCGTAACTCATTCAGTTCCGCCGTGAGAGCCTCCACCCTCCCGTGCAGGCCAGCAAGCTGGGAACGCAGTGTGGCATTCTCCTTTTCCAGGTGTGCAGTGGTCGCCCGCTGCACCACCTCCGTCGTTGCTGCCTGCACGTGGCGCACTGCCAATCGTATGGCACGCACCATATCGCCCTTTAAATTTCGGGACTTATCCGCCACCTTTTCAATAATTTCTAGGTTCTCAATGATGTGAGAACCTAGGTCCCCAGTCGGCTGCTCAGTCAACTCCCGGCCTAGCTCTTCGGCACTCGGGAGAGAAGCCTTTGCCCTCGTTTTGGCTACTGGAGCCACGGGGACTACGAAGTCGTCGTTCCCGTCAGCCTTGGGCTTCACCGGCTTTTTTTTGGGCCGCTCGCCATCACTTCCATTTGACGGCAGCGCTCTCTTGCGGGCACCAGCCGACGTGGCTCCAGACTGCGTCGACACGGCCGACATCAAGGAGCAGTCTGAAAGTTCGTCTGCATCCGATGAGACGGTCGGTGTAGGCGACACAATTCTTCTACTCGACCGCAGCTTCCTCGTCGTCACTTGTACAGCAGGCATTTGTCCATTCTCATGTAGCATCTCGGGGTCCGTTATGAGATTGCAATTGTCGTGTTTACGAAGGCCGGCGGATTGCCGACCTACGAGGCAGTTGTTGCCCCCTCCAGAGTACGTGGGGCTGCCCTCCACCGTAGCAGAGGGGTGGGATTCTCCCTTTCGGGTACCCACCTGGAGACCGTTTTCGCAACTAGCCTTTTCCATAATGCGTCTTTTTTAAGGGGTGAGCTCCCCTGGGCTGCTCTTAGTCTGGTCCTTCACCCTTTGCCTTTCGGTATGAGTAACTCTGCCGTATAGCCTCGGGGATCATTAGGACACGCAAGCCCCCCCACCACGACAAGGTGGCAGCCCGTTCGGGGGGGAGCGGTGCAGAAACCTACATGCCGGATAACTTGTCCCCAAAGTTTACGAAGGAATGTAATGTCTAAGAATGCATATTAAACAATCAATGGTCGACTATGGCCTAACACCTTACGTTCTGAGAGGAGAATATACCATTAATAAGACAATAATAGGTGCATCAAATGTAGTGTCTGATTAAATGTCTTCAGGGGAGCCAATTTTGTAATGGGACCTCCGTTGTGTACAGAGTTACTATAACCAACTCCATGTAGAACACGAGTCCCATCTAACACACTGCCCGGCAGCAACCACCTAACAGCAGTTGATCCGTATGCTCTTTGCCTTTAATTATATAAACAATATATTTCATCTACCCAGATTTTACATCACAATGTCATATTATTTTTATTGACCTTTATGTTTTGTTTCAGAATTAGCTGATAACCTTATGTTGGCTCAAGCTGCAGTTTTCTTACTGGGATCAATCGAAACTTCTTCCACAACACTCTCTTATGCTGTGCACGAGTTAGCTTACAACACTGAAGCACAGGTATTACATAACATTTTGGTACATGTCTGACTTGGTAAATTCAGAGACAACGAACAATATTTTCATCGACAAAACAGTCCTATAATAAGATAAAAACTTAGCGAATTATTACTCCACTATTAAACGTAGTACAACTTTTATTCGTCGTATGTGATTGTGATGTATTGTTCTATTTCTTAGTTTACCTACGGTACTAGTGGCGTCATATCATACGAGTTTTGAATGAAACTAATAAATGTATGTAGATTTATTTCACTCTTAAACCACTCCATTGACAATTACGGTGTTGATACAGGAGAAGCTTTATAACGAAGTCAAAGAAGCGACAGACCAAAGTGGACAAGACGTTTTGGAGTACGATGAACTGTTACAGCTGAAATATTTAAGCGCTTGTATTTATGGTGAGTTGTATATCTATCTAAATTTCTCATAGTTCTTTCAACAGTAAGTAACGTTTTTAAGGCGTAGCTAGGCTGATTTACTTTTTAAAATTGACTTCAGAAAAAAAAAACTATTTTTAAACTGATTACAGACGGTTATAAACAGCGAAAGCTTAGTAGAACCATAGCCGAAATTGCATAATGTTTAATATAATAAACTTCTTTTACAAAATGTCTGTATATGACACACACATATTACATGCATTTGACAGGAAGAACATAGAAGAGAAGATAATAGGGGAAATACCAGAAAGTCGATTATGCTTAATTATGAGTTGAATTTCTTCATTATTTCACACGATATTTTATAGTCATCATCATATTAAGAATAAAGATGCAACCTACACGTACAGTGTTAAAGAGAAGACTAATAAAATTATGTGCGATTTTATACGATTTTACTCTATTTAGAACATGAGTGTCAATAGTATGTGGTCCCTTTTTCACGTGTTCTTTTAATTTTAAATATAAAGAACAGAAAAAAATAATAAACTGTTATTTTTAACTGAGTATTTTTATCTGAGATATTTTAAAATGTTTTTATTTTTGTACATTTATCCTTTTTTTTTCAAATTTTAATTTAATGATTTTTTTCAGAAACTCTACGTAAATATCCACCTGTGTCGTACTTAGATAGAGTATGCTGCAAGAATTACAAGTTAAACGATGAATTAACAATAGAAAAAGGCACACCTGTATTCATAAATGTAGTAGCAATACATCACAATGAAAAAATATACCCTGAGCCGGAAAAATGGCGTCCCGAGAGAATGACGGCTTCATCTGACAATGATAATCTTAATTTCACCTTTTTGCCATTCGGCGAGGGACCCCGTTTTTGCATAGGTATACATATACTTAATTTTAAATTGATTATCTTGCGTATATTATAACAAATCTTCAGCTATTATATTTTAACTTTGATACTGAACTTTATTTGTGTCACAAATAAAAACATATTATACAATACAATTAAAAGTTATAACGATATACGTATAACTAGATTTCGAGAACTAGAATTACTCGGAAGTAATAGTGAATTTCGAATATCTAAACAATTATTAAAAATTGAATCTAAAAGATAGAATCAGCACGATTCGGCAGAAGAAGTACAACCCCCAGCTTCTAGCATGAAGAATACGTGTCAGTAAAAAATTGTGACCCCCGGCTTACATATAAGTCGACCCTGGTACTTCTGAGTGACATCAAATCTGTGATCGATTTACGATATATGATCGATATATCGATGATATCGATATACGATCATTGCATGAAAGTTTGCCACTAGCAGTCACCTATCTTACTTTCAACCGTGGTCGACGTTTCTTATTTTGTTCAATCGTTTATGATCTACACAATATTAGATCCTATAACAACACTGATAATGTAATTTAGAGGATATCGCTTCTGACAGTTCCATACAGCCGAGTATACCTAAAGATCAGTTTTAGTTATTTATATTATACTCAGCTTTATTTATAATTTCAGGCAAACGTTACGGTGCTTTGCAAGTCCGTGCTGCCCTCGCCCAGATAATATTGAAATACAAGATAAAACCAGCTGTAGCGTACAAAATTAGAACTGACCCATACAGTGTCATGCTTTCTCCTGATAAAGGAGGTAGCGTCAAGTTTATTCCACGATAAAAATTAATGCCAATTTGGTTCGCCCACATACATCGTAGTTCATTAAAATAAATATCGCCAGCAAGCATCATTTAAATAATATTAATTTGGCCAATAATACCAAAACTTCTACGTAGTTCTTCCTAATATATTATAAATTAAATTTACCTTTCCACAACTTTTTCTATTACTACATTATTTTTATACATAGCGTTTAAAACTGCAACATATACCGAAACAAACTATATATAAAAATAAATAAAAAATATCATTCATTTGTATTCTTGTCATTTAATGCAAAATAGAACTACGATGGTACTTGACTTCAAGGGTTGGATTGTCAAAGATCTATTAACACGTCATGACTAACCCTTGAGCCAATGCATTAGCTTTTCTGTTGTCGTAAACAATGGCGAACATAGATATTATACAATGTTTTAATATGATCAGTATAAACTAGCAAACTCGTTGCATGGAAAGACAACGTCTTACTTATTATTAACGCTTCGATTTTATTCCACGTAAAATATTAATAGTAAGCGATATACATAAACATCAATTAAAAAGTAAACTAGAGCAAATATCCACATTAAATGAATATTTGCATTAAAAATAATATTGATAAGACAACAATGAACAGATAAAATTAGGAATTGGAATGGCATCGATAAAAATATATTTTTTGCATAAAGAAAAAACAGCAGGAAAAGGAGATTATGCATTATGATGAATTACATGCCTACTTAACATAAGCCATAGGATTAATTTACTCACCAGAATTATACAGGAAGGGCGGCTGAAGGAATTAATCAAGCGTGAAGTACCGAACCGATTACCGAACGTTGCGATAAATGATATACCTATCATGTAAAATCCTGATTATTGTCATATCCATATCGGCTATAGTAATTATATCGCATATATTAATACTCTGCTGTTAAAGTTTCGATGCCAAATAGGTAAATAATCAGATCTCTCCGTACAGTTTCAAATATATATCGGAGAATTGTGTAGGCAACTATTACTTGGCGGCTTCACGTCTATTGTTAGAAGCCAAAGCAAGACTGAATTTTAAACTATTTAATCAGTCATTACAAATACGACTTATTTTTATTGGAAGGCGGTGAAGTCGGATTATAATTGGTAACACAATATGCACTACCTACGTTTTTAATAATTATTGAATTATCTCACTGTTTTACGGCGGGTTTTCCGACTGTCAATATGTCTTTTTCCGTTTTCGCGCCAAAACCAAATGAACACAGATAACCTGAAAATTTGCACAGTGTTACCAACCACAGATTCCGAATACATCCAAGTGTATTCGGGCTTTACGTTCCATTTTATGCTCTCCGATATATATGTAATATATGTATATCTTATATAATATGTGAAATATTTGTAATTTAGTAATAACATCTATATGTTATCACAAATTCCTATATCGATTGAACGAACACATATAGATGTGTTCGTTTAATATATATAAGATATAGAAATTTGTGAAATATTTCCTTCTATAGACTACTAATTTGTACCATCCCCCTCTAACTTTTGAATTACGTTGTGAAAAAATCTAGATTCTTTTTTAGTCTTAAAACATGAAAAGCACTATATGCAGAAATTGTATTTATTGACATATTGTATGCAATGTAAGATTTTGATTACATTTCTCAGACTATATAAGTATTTACTGTGAGTGGTCCAACTCGCACATCGCAGCTTTTTCAACATAACACGTTATAAATAATACTGCTAAAAATGAGAATTATTGATTTTCTCGTCTCATTTTCTTGTCATTATCCATTGATATTTTGGTAGCTCAGCGTACAATTTTAAGCCGCATGGAATTAATCTCGCAGGTGCAATAATCACTTTATCTACAGATTATTTCGGGAAGAACGATTCAATTCTTTATTTATCATTTAAAGTTGTATAGCATATAAAATTTCATTCCATATAAAAAAATTAAAGGGTTTTATTTCACGTGTTCCTATGTAGGTACTAGCGCAAATCATAGTCAATAAATAGCTTAAATTGAAAGAATTTTCTAAGGTAAATTCCCTTCAAAGTTTTTCCGTTGTAAAATAAAAAGAAGGCAAGTTGCTCTTTTCTACAGTATTTTCATAGATATTTCATATTATGATTTAGGTTGCATAGTTTCAAAGACAATCATAGAAGTCTAAATAATATCTTATTTTAAATGTCTTGTGATTTCTCACTACGGCCATTTCCATTGTCTCCAGAGAGCAGAGTAAAAATAATATGTCTCTGTGATTAGTAGTGTTTCTAGCTTTTAATATATCTTATTTCTTTTAATGCCTCTAGAATTCATTAAGATTATCCCTTTGAAGTTTTAGAAATGAAAAAGTCTAGTTTTATTTTCACAATCGGTATTATCAGGATGGTAGGCAATATTTATAACTAATAGATTTACGGTTTAAATAGATTGGTTTGGGTTGGAGGAAATTAATAGATTGGGTTTTGTAAATAGTTTGAGCTCCAGAGCAATTCATTACATTGTAGGTACATTCAAGTATTAAAACAAGAAATATTGATGAAATAAAATAGAAAACGGTGCCCTTAATCGTTCAAGCAGGTGAGATAAAGTTCTAGAGGTGATTGAAAATTTTACTTGATCTTCAAAGTTTTGTTAAGTTCCGAGTCACGTTTCGACGCCAATGGAAAATTCTAGGGCGTTATTCTTTGATCAGGATGCCCTACAGTACACGACACGACGTGCTTACCGCAACCAGATTATTTTCATAAGGTTCGACTTACTTAAAACTTTGTAAACGAATCCCACAGCATAATATCGAGTTTACTAAGCTTATACTTATAGTCTTTATAAATTTAGATAAGCATTTTTTTCGTTTCAAATTTATTATACATGCCATTATGACTTAAGAACATTATGAGTATGATGCGACTTCAGTTAATATCCTGATGAACACTTACATACTATCTATTTGTAGTTAAATATAATCGAATACAAGCTATTAGTGTGACATAAAATATATATTTAGTAACTTTTATATAAACATGTATTTTGTTTGTTGCCTACTCTCCAATATCACACGTAAATTAGTATGTTAGGCCTAAACTCGTAGAATTTGTAAAGTATAGTCCGTTTGGGACTAAAACTCTCAAAAGGAAGTTTTGCTGAATCCAGCCCCATGAGACTTACAAAACTTACCACTCTTGGACGTTCGTCTTCGTTACTAAACATTTATACTTGGGCAGTCTTGGATTTGACAAGAATTTATTATTTACACCTTACTGACACCACACCAGACACACACTACGTGTAACTCTGCTTGTTTTATTTAAAGAGTAATGTAAGATCAAGGATATCCCGTAGATATATCGTCTCATCATCACCAAATATATGATCCCTTTTTTCCCCTCGATTTAAAACCATTTTAGTTATGGATTCCATGAGAATTATTATTAGCGTTTAAACTATATTTTATTTTTTAGAAATCCTCAAAAGTAAAACACATTTCAAGGTTTTTAAGATAAACCTACATTATGAGTTAGTGATCAGAAAACCACTCGCATTCGATATTGGTGTACTACCATCAGATTGAACATTGTTTGTTTCATTGTCACACAATAATATAATATATTCAACGTAAATATAGTTCGTATATGCTTTTTTATAAACTAATAAGTAAAAACCTATTGAGTCTAATTGCCTTTTCTGTTAAAAATATCGCAACGAAATTACGAGAAGCCAGCCATCATTGGAATTAAAAACTATTAAATATACTTAAGAAGAAGACTTATAGGTAAATCCTTTTCGTCTATATCTATTAAAGAAAATGAAAAGAAACGACACAACGTATGAATAATATTAGAACAATTACTGTTGATAAAAATGTAGTAAATTTAGTTCGTTCAATTCAATTAAGATAAACAAACTAACTTTTGGTTTCTTCAGATTTAAGATTTTAAAAATAAAGATTTAACATTTTCATTTCAGAATTCTACATTAAAGATTTATAAGGATCATATGAAATTCTAATAAACTTTATATATTTTATTTTATCAGATTTAAACAAAACGAATTTTTAGCGGAATATGGAAACTTAAAGTAAACAATATAACATGTTCGTATTACGAGTTTTTATTCAAGATTTATGGAGATTGTACAAAAATGAGCTTTCTGGTTATCCATTATTTATTTAGGTGTAATCCCACGGAGGAACCTTTACAAAGTAACACATTTTCTAATTATTCATCAGCCCATTACAGAGGTACAGTAATAATATCAAAGTAAACGCCGCAACGTTGGTCAAATGTGAGTTTGTAGAATTCACATATCTTTATTAGCATTGCATTAAACATTAGGATGACTCCTTTTATATTTAAAGTGATCACTCATAAATCATTTGTATATATGTATACTAAAATTGTGAGATGATTACTTTCAATGTTGAGCTGATCCCGGAACTCCTCTATAGAACGTCACAATACATACCAATGTATAATCACTATCACGGAATAATAATAAATTCTACCGTATTGTTAGTTATGCACATAAAAATACTTTTTTATACTAGTTACAACAAGTTTTTAATGAAATAATTTCCTCAAAGTTTTATCAATTTTACTAAAGAAAATAGTTTGAAGCGAGCAAAAGCTGTTAGCGTTTCATGCTTCAGTTCATTATGATTAAAAATTGCCGACTTGAATGAGTACGACGCAGCTGGTCGCTGTGCCGCCTTTGTTTGGTTTTGTTGCAATATTGATCTACACGTAGCCAGGTTACTGTTCACTCGCTACGTTACAATTTCTTAATACCTTGTATATTTATTTAAAAATTTAGTTGCAACTTGTTACCGACATTACACGTGTCGAAGACAATGCAAACTTAATATCTGTTTAATATGACTTACCTGCCAAATAATGCATCTTAAAGTCAATTTAACGATATTCGTAAATTTTGAAATATTAGACGATTTTAATTAAAGTCAAGACTTAACTTAACTTCACTTATATACATGCTACTTTTACTGAGACAAATCTAGCAGACTGATTGAAGAAGCCGAAATGATTATTAATTTCTCAAATTGCGCTCGTTTCGGTAGCCTCATCGCATAAATTTAAAGTGGAATATCTCGAATCAGTCGAACTCAAAAGGGTTTCTACGGTAGTATATTAATAGAGCACGAGAATTCGGGTCGCCGGACGAAATGCAACCAGCCTGCCCCTTGTTTCAGTTCCGTCGTATCCAGTAGAGCTCCAGTTTACCGGTGGCGAATGTACGGGACGGCCGCGCAACGTTGCTACGCTCGTAGCACGACTCGCGAATATCTATTCCACGAAAGTTCTAAATAAAGCTAACCAACTTTATCTAAAATACAACGAATTGAATAAAATTTAAGTATAGAAAATCTATTCAACCTTCCCCGTACGTGATGTATCGATGATCTTTTAATTGAAAACAGGTTTGGAAGTGCACGACAACGGGCCGCATTGGTGAGTCCGCAAAAGTAACATGTTATTTATAGCACGAAATTTGAATTGTTAGCCCTTTAAAAATCCTATTAATCAGTTTTTTTAATACACATATTTTACGTACACCATAAAAACGAACCACGTGAGAAATATTTAAATACTCACTGCATTGGTCCTTACGCTAATAATTTTGTAATTTTAATAATAATAGTATAATTTTGAAATCATCGTATCATCATCTATGTAAACTATTTAAAATATGACTGGTTGAAATTACAATCCCCTGCAATGCAATTCGTGTTGATGAGGAGTGGTGAAACATATCCGAAGCCTTGAGAGTAGCATAGATACTCGTGCTAACAGTGGCAAATGTACCAAAAGATTTACGTTATATGAGCACGTTACACATTTGTTCAACCTGACATATTTCAACTACTTTTTAATATTAACAAAGTCATTAATATCATCAAGCTATTACTATTTCCCGAGCGCGGGATTCCATTGGATGGGAAGTATTTAGCCACCACGCTGGCCCAGTTGCGGATTGGTATGTGAAATCCTTTGAAAACTTTATAAATATTACTCACGATATTTCCTTTATATTAAAAGCAAATAATGAATATTTCTTAAACGTACATAACTATGGAAAATCAGTGGTATGTATAAAAAGATAACTACTTCGACCATATATGTATGTTCGTATATGTTTTACATAGATGAAAGTGAATGACATTTCTACTTTGTAAATGATATTACAGAGGAATGTTCTATGAACCGCTATACAAAGTTGTAATTAAATCATAAAAAATATAATCATGATTGCACTTGAATATGTATCTGAGGTATAAAAAATACTTTCTGTGCATACAAGCACGTATGGTACCCCTATTTAAATCTTACAAATGATAGACTGATTTGTAAATTACTTTTCATCGTATCCGTGTTCTCGTAAAATCAAATTCAAATTCAAATAATTTATATGATTGTGAGATAGTTACATACACATAATGAATGTCAAAGGCAGACTGTAAAATCAAAACATCGGCTTTAATGAAAATATATACATATATACTACAAAAATTATAAAAATATACTGCAATGCTTATACGCTCCTTACTTCTACAGAAAGGGAAGACGAGTGGCCAGCAGTGGACTTTAAAAAGCTTTGAAACTGAATTTTATTTAGTTTTTCAGATATGAAAAAATTGATTACATGCTCGTTTTTATTTAGCGACGAAATTTCTCAGCGACTTTGAAAATACAATTAAAACAAAATATTGATGCATTATTTTACTCATAAGTTTTAATTTTAATCGAAGAACCTTACACCGAAAACGCATCTCTATGTGTGCGTAGTGAGGCAAGCGCTTGGCCGCTTATTAGCGTTCCTTATTCAAAGGGTGTTATTAAGTATATTGTCTACACAAGCCTGAAATATTGATATTATAAGACATCGTGGCACGAACAAACGCTAGAAGAATATCATTAAAAACCTTTATATGGTTCCCTCTTTTTATAGCGTCTTTCCGTCTATCCTATCTTTAGCATTTTGTATCTTTTGAAACGTATTACGTAGCTGCTTGAAATTTTCCGGAATATCGGATCCCTCAATACGCAAATTCAGTTTACATTTTTCTGCTTATTTCCTTTTCAAAGCGCGTGACAGTCTTCGTAACGTTCCCATCTATCTCCAGTTTCCTTGGAAATACTTAAAGAAACAAAACAAACGCGTTAAGTGCCTTATTTATTGCCTTATTTATATCTAATGTAATCGCCACCCGCTCAGTCACTAATGTTTGTGCTTGGCCATAATATACCACAAGTACATGAGGCCGCTGTCCGCTGACGTGATTTGTGGTCGGCTTCCACGCCTATACACTTGGCGACCCTTTTTTTAATGTGCCTGTTTTTGTTGGACCTCTTTAACCCTTTGAGCGACGTTGTATAATGTTTAAACTAACCCTCAAATTAAATTAGGTCGTAATATAAAAAAGAGATATAAATTAATATCTATACACGGCCATGCGTTTCCGTAGCTCAGTTTAGTTGATTGACAAATTATAGTGTGATAGTAAAAACACGCGCGTGTTTGAATACAAAATGGTGTCAAAATTTCAAAGCATTCGGTAATATTCAGAAATTTTAGACTTTAAAATTTACGAAGCAATATAAAATTCAGTGGAAAGTTTTGAATATCTCTGTATTATAACAACTTAATTGAATTCATACATTCATTAATCATATACACCTTAATTATATTAACTATAATATAAGAAGTCCATATTAGATCGATATGTTGTACTTATTTTTTAAATCTATGTCTATTGACCTTTATTTTTACACAAAGGAGATTTGACATTTAAAATTTTATTTTCATGTCGGCGATATTAGAACATATTTTTTATCGTACGATTGGGCGGCAGAAATTAATTATTATAAAAAATATTTGTGTATTGCACACAACTATTTATACTGCGTAAATTATCTTTAAAGGTATATAATTCTACGAAATATATGTGCATATTTAGCATGCCAATATAAAACATGCTCCACCTGCTTTGGAATCAAATGGCCCTGCGAGTCCCCAGACATTGTTTGTTATGTTAAATTATTTTTATTGATTTTAATCGTTATTTGTCTATAGGAGAAAGAACTAAAATATAAAATAAAGATGATTTTTACATACAAAACAAGTATAGGTATTTCCCACATGAGTTTGATCTAAGTGTGTCCGATCACACGCTTCATGCGACACCATATTTCAATTTACTGGCAAAAGCCTTTAGAACCTCGCTGCAAATAATTTAATTTCCGAAACTGTAAATTTTCACGTTTCCTAAAATATGCTATATAGCTTTAAATACTACGTTTAAATGACGAAAGCGACATTTATTTACATATGTTCATCTAAATTTAAAGTTATGTATCTCAATACTTTCTCTCCGACAATTATATACTACCTTCTACACGAAGTATTGTTCCTTAATATATGTATATTCATGATTATGGTTTATGTATTTGATATATGTATTATGATGGAGATAGAAAAATTTATCCCTTTGTAAATTCGCATCACATATGTAACATATAAAAGCACAGGACACGTTTACAAACCAAACCATGAATTCAATACCCGATATCACTCGTGTGGCCTTTGGCTTCGTATTGAGAGAGCCAACAAAGCAACCCTTTTCATGATAAGCAGCGAATTGTAATAAAACCTTCTTCAATAAAGTTTATTTTTATTAACTTTGCCTATGTGTAGAGATCCTTCGAGAAGCCAATATTCGCTTTCACGTAATGAATTTGCCCTAAAACTTACGACATCGTCTTGCTCTCATTAATTTGGCTACAAGCATGAGTATTATACAGGCAGGTGTAGGTAGTTCCGTAAAATTAAACATTGTTTCGTTCACCTGGAATTTTAACTCTCTCCTTTGATTTATCGTAGCACGCGCTTCACCGCGTGTCACCTTCCATGCATAGTTAATAAATAGCTTGCATTGAGGTAAGTTCAAAAGTTACCTCTTGTATATTAGATACTTTGTGTGAAACATAGCCTATATTACAATCTGTTCAGGGTTCGATTTCCAATGCTGACACCTCAATAATGACCTTAGATTTCGGTTCTACATATATGTGTTTCTATGTGTGTATTCATACCTCGATACCGCCCCTATCTGGGGATATGAGTGGAAAAGGATTTAAACTAAAATTAAAGCTTGGAAAAGAACGCTTATTTGAAAATTACGGAGTGACACTGGAATTTATTTTATTTTATTCTTGGTTGCGAGTGTTTTATTGGACAATAACGTCGTAGGTTGTTTCGTTTCGAAAATGGTAAATTATTCTATTTGGACGGTTGACAACAGAATACTGAACAAGTACAATAGCAATGGTGAACCGTCGCGATTTCATTCAATTTACATAGACAACATTTAATTTAGTGAAATAAATCAATCTTATAAACTCAAATGATCATGAATTAGGATTGTGCATATAATTAATTAATTAACTTTACAGATTTATTTTAATCAGAGTCGTCGCAAAAAGGTAGTTATGAAAATTGTTCAGCTGTATTCCAAGATAATGTACGTGAGTTCTTTAACAGAATGCATGTTAATCCTACCTCTAATTGAATAATTTAACCATAATTTGATACAAAAAGCAAAGTGATAGAAGCTACACAGTTCTATCGTGAAAATAGTTTACCTGCTAAAATAAATATGAAAATTAATTTTAAATATAGACAAAGAGTAAAAACAAAGCTGTATGATTTATGAAAACTTATTGTAATAACGACTGCTGCCAACAAAAACGCCAGCAAAAGCTACTAAATAATATTATATTCTGCTGAAAAAGATTATAATAATGTTTAACTGAACAATCCCCTGAAAGACCGGTCAGGGTCGTATTAACCATTTTCAAGATTACCCAGTTTATAAAATAAACATAAACATGAAAAACCGGGATTTAACTTTATTTTAGTATAAGGCTATCCTATGTTGCTCAAAGAATGTTGTTTCAACATCGTAAATATACGCAGATTCTAAGACAAAGTAACAGTATTAATTATTTTATGTTGTTTTGAAGGTTACAGAAGTTCTGAATAAATAAATGCATACTTATAGCTCCGCATTAGGATGCCTCTCTGCGTAATAAATTGGAGTACCTACTTTATCTATATCTGACTTTGTATATGAAATTTGATGGTTATTATTTTGTTATAAACTAGCGACCCGGTCCAGTTTCTGTAAGGTAATAGTTTATATTTACTTACATTATTATTCTTTTATACATTCATCCAGTCATTACCTAGATGCAAACACTAACAATTACAAACATCTTTTTCGAACGTGGACTGAATTACTATATTGAATTTAATTTCTCGCTCAATTAACAAAAAAAAAAACTTAACTTATACACCAAAATCTTCCTCATTTATTTTATAATATTTAGAGATGTTAAGTACTGTGCGAACATGCAATTCACTTTATTGTAAGTGTTCACTACCGTCAGTGAACATATGTAACCAACTCCATAGACGAGTGAACAGAAGTTCTACCTAAAGTTGATCACAGATGCATGGCAACTAAACGCGGACCAAATGTGGAGTATACTAAATACGGACTAAAATCCGTAGGAGTTCGAATGTAGTTATAACCGTACAATTCTACTAAAACGCTAATTAATTGTTTTAAACACTAATATAAGGCCATAAATATAGAAAATGTCAATGCCGCTGAAATAAAATAACTCCATTTATTAAAGATTGAATCAAGATAATCATCTTTCACTCGCAGTTTTCTCAAATTTTCTGATTAAATTACGTGCTGATTTCATTTTCACGTTTTTTCAGTTCTGTCTATAAATGAGGTTAAAATCTAAAAGGTACTTACTTAGGACGAGACTTCACGAGTACGCAGGTTGTAAAATTTTATTTTTTCCCCGATATTTACCGCTATGTCGTCGACTTCTTGCCTAAGATTTTGTTTTTGCTCAAGGTCTGTTAAAAGCGAAAATATTTTATGTTAATTTAATAAGTTTCGCTTGACAACATTTATTTATGGTTATTTTTCATATCTTCCACAAAATCCACGAAGTTTGCGCAACTATATCGCCAATACATATTTCATTCGTTAACACATCAAAATGAACCGAGGCATAGTTCAATCTTGTTGACCAATATGATTAGTAAACTAAGCCTTAAGAGTATTAAAGAGGTATTACAAAACCTAAGGTATCAGATTACAAAATAAGTGTCACTTAGCTAAGCTCAGTTATTGCAGGATATTGAAACTTAAAAGTCGGAAATTTAATCTGGACATTTGTCGGCGCGGATAAACTTGGAATCTTCTGAAATGATTCGAATGGAAGTTGAGCACAAAGCTGACAGCGACGAGAAAACAAGAATACATACAAGTAATCACATGAGTGGATGCATCAGACCACTGAAAATATGACGATCATTTTCGATCTGAACAGTTATTATAATGCAGAAATATTGAGAAATGATTGCGGAGCACTCCCATCTTCTTAGATGTATCTAAGAAGATGGCAGAACTCTTCACGATCTGAGTGCTGATCTTAAAGAAAGATCTTTAATCAACCATGGACTAAATTGACTCTATTATCGTATAACCAAAGTCTGGTAAGTTCTAAAGTATTATAGAAAAACAATAAGAGAAGAATAAACACGTGCAGGAATGTTATAAACGTATTATTACTTCGAGTTGTGGCTGGAAAGAAAAATTGGTTTCTGTACAGACACGCAACCCCTAACAATAAAACTCGACAGGTAATTTCCTTGGAGACAATCTGCACGATAATTTATAAAAACCCTCACTTCAATCTATTATGCTTAGAGTAGCAAACGTACACGCAACCCACCTAATATTTTGGTAGTCATATACGATTTAGAAGTGGTACTAATGGTTCGATAGAGAACTTTGTTATCATCTGTAACCAAATCTATAGAGAACTAGTTGTGTCTGAAGTCGATCAAACATTCGTTGATAATCCTGGACATTAAGAAAGAAGAGTATGAAAAAGTTGATCTGCTTTACCAGAACCTTAAAATCAGTTTTACCGAAGTTGAACATCTAAGTTTTTACCACCTTTTGAAATAAATCTTCCTTAAATGCGTTAAAGGGTAAAGATGAACGTGAAATTTTAGGATAGGCATACATATCGTCAGGATGGTCAATGTTAGGATCGACAACAGAATGAAGTAAGCTGTCCAATGTTTATGAGTAGGTTTATTTTTTTTCTTGGTTTTTCCTATTTTTCCGCCGGCTTTTTTCTCCCGGTCTACCATAGCCAACAGGGCGCTCAAAGCCGATGTATTGATTTTACACTGTACCCTTGACGCTCATTAAGTGTATGTAAATATCTTACAATGAAATAAAATATTTGAATTTGAATTTGAATTTGAATTTATCACGCTCCATCAATACATTTTCATTTGAGTATATAATATTTTTGCGTTGGTCTGATAGTACCTTCTGACACGTGTACATGAAAAAAGTGAACATAATCATATATGATCCATGCGGCTGTTTATTCCACTTTCACACAGACGAATTAAGTTATTAATATTTTCATGAAATTATTACTTTGAGATTCTGGTATAAACAGAAACACAAAACAGTATAAATGGAATAGGTTCAAGGAATCCATTGACGTGGATAAAACTAAAATATATATTTTTCAGTGGAAACTAAAAGCTCTGTTAGTAAAATAGCTTATGAATTATAACTTTTTTATGTTTTGGTAACATGCAATGAGCGCATGAATTTAAAACATTATAATTATTTTATAATCATAGACTTACATTTAAATTTAGTTTAAAAAACTAAATAATTTGTATATCCGATGAATTATAAAGGCCCATAAGCCAGACTAAATTTATCTGATCGTAAGACGACATTTAAAAGCACTAATTTTAGTAAGTACAGTCATGTCGAATACTAGTATCATTCGAATTCAAACCACAGAAAAAGTGTATCATAACTTACAGTTCGCATACATATTTAGCAAATAACAAGAAAATTCCGTGTTCGGATTTCGGCCTGAACGTCTTATCGATAAATTTAGATTTCTTTACAGGGTCTGGGAAACAGTCTTACTATGGCAAATATACCTAATCCTAAATTAGAGCTATAAGTGTAGAAGTAATGTGGTATTGTATATTCCGTTAATACATATGTACAATATAACATTACATTAAACACCTTCGGCAACAGACTGATGAACGCTTAGATAATTAGACAAATATTAATTATTTAATCAAACACGATGTGAAACGTATATAAATCATGTTACCTTCGCAAGGTTTATACACGTAAATGTGTTATGTCATTATTTCGATTATATTAATACGTGACAGATTTTGACGCGACCGCAGTCCGTGTAACTGAATTAAAATTTGGTATTAATATATTTCACCCATATTTGACCTCGATTCGTTTCTGTATCGAATATTTTTTTACATAAGCTTCAATATATGTAGATATTCATGCTTTATGATATTATTATTCACAATGCAATATGATAATGTTATTTTTATAGTAAATTTAATTTATTAACGGACATGCATACCACCTAATGTTCAATAGTTGCTGTCCATACAATACAGGAGTTCCACCCAAAGTCTATCACAGATGTGTTGGTATCACGACTACATTTTTCTACTCAAATTCAAAATTAGCTTCACGCTTGAATTGATGTCCCAATGGTACCTTTCCGATCAAATCGAGCAGGTTCTACTACCTTATAAAATATTATTTAGAAAATTGTTATTCAGAAGAATAATTTAAACAAACAATGTCCATACTTAATATACATATAATATTATAAGATACTGATCGTGCTTGATTAAATCCAACATCATAAATGTAACAATTTCTAAACGTGAGAGCGTACACCTTAGATTATTATTGTATTTATAATCCTAACTCTTATTTTCAGCCAAAGGAGATTTTAACCATTTAAAGTAAAAAGATTCACATTCACTACGAATTTCATAAGAAATAACAATGAGATATTTCTTATGAAATTGTTGTAGTAATCTCGCAATATAATTCATTCGAGAATTAGTGGTCACTACCGCCTATACACATATTTAATGAACTCCATATAGAATAGATATCCTACGTGGACATGGCCAAGTAATAAACAGTAACAAACGATTCTATTTGTACGAAGTATCACTTGATCATATTTGTTCAATTGTCAGTTGAACACTAGTCGTACGTTAAGTTCGTTCGATTGGTCGAATAGGCAATTACGAGCACTGGCACCAATTGGACGTTTCTTGTGCGAGACCACGTGACATTTCATTAACTTATATCTTGTCACTTCGTTTTCTTAAATTATCTATTAAAGTAAGTGATGTATTAGAACTACTAGCTGTAAGGGTATAGGAACTCACCGTGAGGAAACATGCATGCCTAAGCATAACTTATTAATGGTGTGTTAAGTCTACTAATCGGCACATGGCCATTGTGGCAGAATAAATAGAGGTCTAATCCTTTTTTATTCTAAGGGGAGACCCGTGCTCAATTATAGGTTATAATAGCTTGATAATGTGTGTTTAAAAAGTATGTAATCCGATAGGGATATAAGGCGACTAAAAGATGAATTAGCTACAAACATGCGTTGCTGTAAATATTTAGCACAGTATAATAATCCGCCGCCCTCATAATCCTCCTTAAAGCATTACATGTGTTTCGGTTGGAGAGATGCGGTTTCCGGCTACATTTTGAAGCGAGGCGACCATGATAGTTCTCAGGAGTAACAACGTATTTACGATCGAGCTCAGATAGGATTACAATCGTGTTTGACATTGTACGTGGGTTCTATGTTCTGCCACTATTTATATTCAGGTGGTATGCATGCTCGTTTACTACTCTTTCCACATAAAAAATCTAGTCTTATACTAGTTTTCCCTGTGTCATACGTCAGGAGACACTCACAAACACAGATAATGTAACACTAAAACCTAGAACAAATATCTCATTTTAGCATACAGTTTCGGCGAGGGGAATTAACCCAAAGTTCTCTGCCAGGCCACGATATGATGACCACTGCGACACGACGGCCCTTAATGTCCCCTTATCTAAGTTTTAATATTTTTATCTTAATATTTTATTTCATACTTATCATATATATGTAAGTACGTAATGTTAAGTGCGGGCCAACTGCAGTTATTCAGCCACTCTGAAATTTTAGAATTACTTGGCAACAATATATACTCTGTATAAAAGTTTTACCACAGACTATTATGTTTAACATTGACAGTATACAATGTATGTAGGACATATTATAAGAGAATGTTAGCTTTGTGCACTACTTCACCATAGACTTTATGCCAAACTCACACACTCAATACACGATTTACATATAAGGAGTACAAAGTTATTTCTTCGTTTGTTAATATATCAATCAATCAAATCAAATATGCTTTACTGTACGCCACAAAGAATACACAAGTACATAAAATACAACAAAACAAAACAAATATAGCAGTGGTGACCAAAAGGCGGTCTTATCGCTACAGTAGCGATCTCTTTCAGACAACCTTTGGGTAGCAGACATGGTATTTATAAGTATTTTTAATATTATTTGCAAATGTGATTATAACTCTTAAAACAAAAATGTCTAGTTGAAGCACAGCGGAGCCAAATTGCATATCGAAGCGTTATACGTTCATTCCGTTGGTGTACATGGAACAAAAATGACCCGCACCACTACAGTCAACTCCACGGGACTCCTGGAACGTTTTACTGCAACCTCGAGCACTACGACAACCACCAGCAATGCAATTCCTGTCGCCAAGCCTAACGCCAACGGCAAACGACCGACCATCATCATCTATCCCACTGGTGAGTTTCACATAACCATTTTAATTTATATCTTAAATGATCAACAAAATAAACAATGTCACGTGCGGTCCAAAATAAGATGGATGACCAAAAGTAATTTCATCCGCGTTTGCGCATTTTGGATGTACAATAAGCACTTGGTTCTGGTTGCTATCAACAGACGGCAGTCGTTACACCTTTTAGGAGACCTTTGAGTAATATGTATACAAATATTCAGGGTGGAGTTTAGCTCATGCCTTCCCCAATTATAGAGGGAAACCTGTACCCGGGAATAGGACATAAAAAGTTTCAGACTTTTTATATATAAGAAGTAACAATGCTTGTATGCATTCATTGATGTTAAGCGCTTAGTGCAACCCAGACAAATCTGTTTCCAGCTCCAAGCAGAGCAGGACTCACTCCTAAACACTTAAAAACTGCTTTGGAAAGACCCGTATTTCCCTTACACCTTAAAAACAACACAACAAGGTTTAGTAGTTTTGCTGAATCACTCTAAAGTTGAGCTACGAATGTATTTAAATTAAAGTTGAGAGTTATGTATCTTTATCGTGGCTTTTGTACAATTAATACATACATAAAATAATTCTAACAAAGAGTTAACCAACACGTTTTTATTGTAGACAAGGAATACAATTATTTCATTTTCCATGTGACGATGTGCGTAATACCTAATATTTCACACTTTAACATTATTTATATTACAAGAAATGAAATTTAGTGTTAAAAGATATACGTATGGTTATGTATAACGTATGGCGCGAATGTCACGTCGCTCCCGACTGCCCCAAAGGGAGAGTAATGTTTTCAAGCGTATGTAAGTAGATATGTATGTATGTAAATTTATTTGTGACTTCGTCTTCTTTGTAATCTTGTTTCAACATGGGCGGCGACTTCGTCCAAAATCAAAGACAATTCCCAGTTGGGTTTGAATAAAAAAATGTGCTAAAACACTAGCTTTTTATTTATATGCCTACAATTTTATTTATTTCTCCCTGTCATTTCATTCTCTCAACTTTTTTATTTATTTTCGCGACCGCAATTTTTTTCAGTTTGAAATATACGGTTTGGTATGCAAATCTATCCGCGTGAAATTCATTTTCCGTTGAGTGCATCAGTCTGGAGTCGCTTTTACTATTTAAATAGTTAAGGAGTTATGCAAATCCGTTTCGTTGGATGTATATACGCTACGTACCCGACGCAGATTGAAATGTTTAGATATAATATCCGTCCACTGCTTTATAAATAATTTTATTATCATTCAGATACAGAGTGCCAGAACTTTTAATGCTATAGGTAAAATAATTATTGACTTTCATTTGAATTATAATTGACACGGCAACAAAAAAATAATAGGTGTATTAATTTACTTACTTGTAAAAGACGAAAATATTACATTAAATATATTAGAAGTTATGATGCTATTCTTAGAAGCTTTAAAGTAGAGTATAGTACCATTATTTATTCAATTTAATCTCGCTCGGCTTTACAGCGGAATTGGCTCACGAGAAATATTAGCGGCAAATATAGCATAATGGCCATTACCAGTTAATGTCCTGCTCGTGTAGCTTGTTCACGTACGGTTTCTAAATGATCTGTTAGTAATCTAGTTAGAGTAATAGATTCATGCTGACCTCAGCGAGCCGTGGGCCAAGCTTGTAGTACCATGATTTCCGCTGATTAAGTAATGTCCAATCTACGCCTCGGTAAATAGAAAAGTTGGAAGCGTAAAAACAAGCAGAAAATATGAGATCGAAGTTTCTAATGGATGACTAAGATAGGAAAGTTTGCCTTAATCAATTAAATACACCTTTACTTAACTAATCATGGCCGCTTTTAATAATAAGATAATAAATGAGAAATGATTACCCAGCGTATGAATTTAAGCCTCTTTCGACAGTTTGGTTTGGCTAAAAGTAGTCAAAGTAGAAGGAGAAGTAGTAGTAGTAAGTGATATCATCACCTGGACTCTTATCATCAACCCGTTAGTGTCCTATTGCAGCACGGGTCATTTATAGGACATTGAAAGTTTGTTAAGAAGATGTCTAACAGTTATTCCAGAATATTCTAAAAAAGAAAACATGATTCCAGGAAATAGCACTGTTTTCTCTTATATTGAATCATCAGAGCATAGTAACACAATCAATAATTTTCTAACGCAATTACATTTGTCTTCATAACTATCAAGGGATATCAGAAACATTACAAGTATGTGGATATTATTTACGTGTTCACGCACAGTTTATCAGGAAATGTAGGATGAAAGCGAACAAATACCAAATTATTTTTCCTACTTTTCTTTGCGCTTGAATATCAGACCGCAATCTCTTTGTTTTTCATCGAAAAGTATCTAAAAATACGTAACACTTTTGTTTTGTTTCAGTGACACCAGAGTCGATTGTTGTTCCGATTGTTTCCTGCATATTTGGATTTCCGCTACTAGCTTTAACGGTAATATGTTGCCTGAGAAGAAGGGCAAAATTAGCCAGGTAAAAATATTTTTTCTTGATAATCTATACATATATCATCTAGCGTATCGTCACATATAATACAACTCCGAAACTCTTTATTGGATTATCAAAAAATTATTAACATTAAAATAATCCAATGTTCCTCACTATCGAATATTAAATCCACAAAATTTGAACTCTTCTGAATGTACATTACTTTTTTAGTTGAAAAACAGTTAACCTATTTAAATGAAACTTACTATATGTAAAACTTTGATTTTATCAATCTATAATAATAGAAAAATAACTGTCTCAAACAGGCTACATTTAAAAAAAAGAAATATCCATGTTTATTAACTACAGGAAATTAAATAATACATAATTAATAGACAAAATCATTTTTGTTTTTGAATAGTTATGTACAAGTACTTTTAATTATTCATTGAAAAAGCAAATGAGACTTGAGAAATCGTAAAATAATGAAAAATTAACGAAGGGAAATCTAATTTATTAATATTTTTAGCTTTTATTTAAAAATATCTGTCTCATCCGCTACGTTTAAAAGAAAGTTTACAAAATATGTAAAGACATACATGAATATTACCGCAATAAATCTCACTCGACCTCAATAAACAGCCGTTATCGCATGTACTTTGTAATTAAAAAACTTAAAATGTAAGTATACTTTACTTTACTTGCCCAGAATTCATTATAATAAATTATTGTTGTTCAAGAAGTAATTTATTGTGCCTTTTTATTGCTATAACAATTACAAAATAGATCTTTAAGCAAAATATAAATGGAAATGTTGTTTATATCAATAATGACTCTAAAATAAGATATAAAATCAATAAAAAGAATACTTCTTCGCGAACAGCAGATAAATCGATTACCTTATTTAAATTTTCTAATATTAAATGTTCCACACAATTCTTTTAAAAGTTGAAATCACATTAGTTACAATAAGACTTAAAAAACGCAAGTACTTAAAATGAAAATTTTATAATTCAGAGAACGTGCAAGAAGACGCAATTGTGAGTTAGACCGCGGTGAGCTATCAGTGGTACGTCTTTCACCAGTGAAGAGCAAGCCTCGCGCGGTGAGCCTTGTGCGCTCGCCCCGGCCCCCGCCCACGCTGGAACTGGATACCGTGCTGGAAGAACGCTCCGATCCAGAGCAGACTACGTTGTCTCAAGTAACAAGAGTGTATTTTCCTGTTTTAACGCCAACGCAAAAACGAGTGTTATGAGCTTCAACATGTCTTTTTTATATTGGAAGAGCAGCAAACAATACTGCAGGTCACTTGATATTAAGTAGTTATTGCAGCCTATAGCAGTAACATCCAATATTAAATAGGATTAGAAAATTATGAAGTCCGAGGTAATTACGTATGTACCTCTGAATAATAAGATGGACACTTTGCGGATGATAGAGAGAGATGACATTATCTTTCCAACCAAAACATAATAATTCTTTCACGCCTCATTATGAAGGTGGTGGTGGTATCTTCCTCCTTGACATTTTTTGGTTTTACCATCTGTACAACTAGCTATCACCATCAATGTGGACACAGTCATCGATGAGATTCTTACGGGTTTGGTAAATTTCACGCACCTTTAAGAAGTTGGTGGAGAACCCTAGGCTAGGAAGAAAGAGTCTTCCTTGTGTGAAGAAATTCTTTCTATAAGATATTCCAATTTAGTTAACACGAATACATCAGTATTGATAAAGCAGTATTCCAAGTAGCTGTGTTAAAGAGCTATCACTACTAGTGTCCTAGATAGAAGAGTCTCATAAAATAGATTTACACTTTAGAAGTACTAAGTTAGAAAACGTAAAATTTAAACACAGCAGAGCACTTTTCCAGATAGCCTTGGTTACGGATGTCCATAAGCTACGATGGTCGTTTAACATCAAATGGATCGTAAGCTTGTTAAAATATGAATAAAAAGATGAAATACATCTTTGATTAGTCCTTCCATGAAATAAAGAAAATGTCGTAAATGTAAATTTACATACTTTCCTGTAAAGACAGTAATGGTATTCATTACTTAGTTCCACTTTACACATTCCACCCCTCTGTAATTTGAGCAGAATTCGTTGTCTCAAGTAACAAGAGTGAATGTTGCTATTATTTGCATTGCAAAACTCTTTCCACAAATTTCAAATTTATCTATACGACACAGAGGACGTCCACGATTTATTTAAAGACAATATTTTTATTTTTTATAAAGGTGGTAGAACAATTAGAGCTCGCCCGGGGCGGTACTACCGCCAC
>DWON01000420.1:0-33940 GCA_018251015.1 Phocides pigmalion okeechobee | reverse complement strand
AGAAACTTACTATATAAATATATACAATTTCAGTTCGGCACATTTTTGTGAGTGTGTGTCTGTGTGTGTGCGTGCGTCTTTGAAAACTTTATAAGAACTTTCAGGTTTCCAGATTTCTTCATATACTTTCCTCATCGTAAAAAATGTGTTAATCAAATTCTAAGACGTAAATAGCTTCAAAAATTACACTATGCCGGGGATTGAACCTCGAATCCCTGAGAGGCCGCTTATATAAGTACCTTCTTATAATATAACTCTTGACGTCTATTTTGTATTGAAGCTGTAACAAAAACCAACGAATTATATGTAACAAAAACTGTAATTGGAAACGATACAGGTATCAATCGAATATCGTAATAAGTACTGTTGATTGATTGAATATTTTCACCTCACTGGCCGGTAATAAACGTAGGATTCCAAATTCGAAATTCTCGCAACAATTTTCGGTATGAGAGGTTATTAAAATTCGCTTGTGATTCGTACAATGGAAATACCAATTAATTGCTCCGTTGTAAACAGATTGCTTAATTAAGGATACGAAATGAATAAGGAACGTTAAGCGAGTAACAGAAGTCAAATTAATTTTAATGATAAACGGTTTATATGGGTTGGACGGGGTGCAATGCAAGTCTGTCATTTGAGATATATGCTTTATTTATCTATACTCTGATTGGCTATGTCCCATTAAATATTTTGCTTTCAGCCATGACACGATTTTCTACGTAAGTTTTAAGTACCGTTCACCTATTCAATCCTGTTTCTGGCCGCGGTTGACGTTACTTAAAACTTTGATTGCGGCGCGCATATACTAGATCGAGTCAGAATTGCGAGAGGCGGTACTAAACTGTATCTCGTTTCTTTAGAGAAGATACGCTGACAATTCACACAAATATTGTATTTTTAACATTAGTATGTAAAAAAAATACGAATACGCAGACGTAGTTGCCGCTTGCAGTCTTGTAGCGCCGCCTAAACACAGCACTTTTATTTGCCCGTAATCCATACAGATTAGTACGTACAACACAGGTGTGTACTAGCCGCAAGCGCTGCGCCGTGCTATACACAGTAGTGTTGTACACAGCAGGGAAAGTGTTAAGTACTTTTTTATTAAAGAAGAGTAACGAACAAGTATCTAATGTTATGTGGCTGCTCTAGTTCATGTTTTCATGGACATTTTAGGAACTTTCTAAGTCGATTACAACTAGCGCTTCCTAAGGATGTGTGCCTCAAATCTGTTGTTAAGCAATTTGCATTAGCAATATTACTTAAGTAAATATTCTTATGTAAATATACTCTTAAGTAAATATTTTTAATCTAACTTATAAATAATTTCAAGCGTGTAAAGTATAAGCAAATAAGCATTTATTTTGAATACTAAACATAATATTTAACAAATTAAGATCGAATTTCTTCCACGAAGCGATCATTAGTAAGTTATTTATATAGCATTTTTTTTTAATTTTGTTCTAACTAATAGTGTAAATAGGTTTATTGTGACCTAAAAGATAAAGGGCATTATATATTAAGGATTTTTTGAAAACACAGTGCATACAAAAATAAAACGATAGCGCAATCTTCTAACAAATCTCTAGGGCGTGATTCTGTACTGCAGACCGTAAATCTACGAAGCTATTACCTAATGGCTTATAAATTATAAACAAAACATCGTAGAATTCCGTTATTACATTTTCATGTATTAGGAATAAAAACTTCCCGTACCGGGAATCGAACCCGAGCCTCCTGGGTGAAAGCCAGGTATCCTAGCCACTAGACCATACGGGAGTACACGAAGGTTTTTAGAAAATATTATTACTTCATCTTGCTTTTCTTATCAGAGAATAGATAATAAACAGAAAGAGTATTAATTTTGAATCACGCAAATAAATTAACTATTTTGTATAATAATAAAATTGATTTAAAAATAAAATAATATATTTCTTACTAGTTTCACAGTTTTATTTTATTATTTGATATATAAATTAAAATAAAAACTCTTCCCGTACCGGGAATCGAACCCGAGCCTCCTGGGTGAAAGCCAGGTATCCTAGCCACTAGACCATACGGGACTACATGAAAGCGTTCAGAAAATATGAGCAGATTACCTCATCTTTCTTATCAAAGAATAAATAATAATCAGAAGAAGTGTTAATTTTAATGCACAAAAAGTATGAAGTACATAATATATATTAATAGCTGTGGTTTAAAAATAATTATATATATTTTTAAAGTTTTACAGTTTTACTTTTATTTGGTACACAAATATAAAAAAAACACATTTTCCCGTACCGGGAATCGAACCCGAGCCTCCTGGGTGAAAGCCAGGTATCCTAGCCACTAGACCATACGGGATTATGACGACCGTCTTAAAATAAATGTACACATTCCACAAAACTCACCGTGAATCAGCGTTAATTTTGTATAACTGACGTCACACACAAACTACTAACGGCAATTTGCCACACTTTTAAATGGTGAGCGTAAATATAAAAAACAAAAAACACTTCATCTAATTTATTTACATTCCATAATTTATTCTTCCCAAACAAAAAAGTGGGGTAAAGAACAATTTCATTTTTATTTATTTAGTTTTTTATGAGAAGAGTAGCAAACGAGCATGCAAACCACCTGATATTTAGAAGTCGCAGCCCATGAACATCGACGTACAACTACAAACATTTACGTTGTTACTCCTGAGGGCTAAGATGGTCGCCTCACTTCAAAGTGCAGCCGGCAACCGCACCTCTCCAACCGAAACACAAGTAATGCTTTACGGCGGATTATGAAGGCGGCGGTGGTACCTCCTGGGTCGAACTATAATTCTCCCTTTGAAGTATGTAAGATCGAACCACGTTCGTTCGACTGTTTTTGTTTTTATATATACTACAGTTAATTAAATTAAAAATCCAATTATTTTAATTACAACATCCACTTAAATTTTATATACTAGGTGTTATGTCAGATTAAACTCTATCAATTAATACTTGGAACATTAATCCCTTGACGATAAAACGCCATTCTCCAATTGGCTGGGCAGAATTAATGTCATTTGTGTTCAGGGAATTGAACCCACGACCTTCCCGCTTGGAATAATTGATGCTGACGCTAAGTCATAGAGATAATAATTTTACACGTTATCTTTTTCCGGCCATAACAGTCAATTATTAATAAAAGGACGATTAATATAAAGATTACTAGCCCGACCCAGCTTCGCTCGGGTAAGAGTTAATATTTACTTACATTATTTTTATTTCATGCATCCAGTCATTACCTAGTAGCAAAAAGTAACAATTAGAAACATCTATTTCGAACGACGACTGAATTGCTATATTGAATTTAACTATTCAATTTCTGGAACAATTTACAAAAAAACTTAACTTACTATATACCAAAACCCTCCTTAGAAATCATTTTACCTATTGTTGAAAACTGTGAGAAGATCCGACCTGTACTTTTGATTTTATCATGACAGACAGACAAACGCGATAGGGGACTTTATTTTATAATATTACTAGCACTACCCGGCGGGTATGCTCATGAGATATAAGCTTAGATTCCTGTTATAAACCGTGTAGTACGTACATAAAATGCTTAAAATTACGGTCTTTTTCTTTATAATCATTTACTTAATAACTCAGTTCACTCAATAACATGAATAAGCGATAAGATAATGGATAATTATTGTAGCCATGACCACGAGCTATACGAGTACAACTAGTTCGAAATATTGGCAATGAAAAAAAAATACACGATTAACTATTTTTAACGCACCCGGTACTAAGTAAAATGTACAAATTGTTTATTAAAATAAATGTTTATTATTATTTTTTTTTAATTAAATTTAAAATTAAAATTATTACAAATCTTTAAAATTCTTAACTTTTCGCTATTATAATATGCATGTATGTATTATATACATATATAAACCTTCGTTTTGAATCACTCTGTCTATTGACGAAAACCGCATTAAAATCTGTTGCGTAGTTTGTAATATCTACGCATACAAACGACGAAAAGCGACTTTTGTGTGTGAGAAATGTAGCAAACGAGTATGTAAAATGCATGTTAAGTCGCAGCCCATAGACATCCACGTGCAACCACAGACACGACCGAAATCCTATGTGCGCCCGAACGTAGATACGTTGCTACACCCGAGGACCAACATAGTTGGCTCGCTTCCGTGCAGCCGGCAACCGCACCTCCAACCGAAACACAAGTCATTACTTGTGTTTCTAAAGCATTCTTTACGGCGGAACATGAGGGCGGCAGTGGTAGCTCTCCGGTCGAACTATAGTTCTCCCACCTTTAAAAATTGAACTTACATAGATAATATATTTCCGTAACAAAGCGATAAATGAGCGCATACCTTAAATGCAATTGCAGACTTCCGTAAAGAAGTTCATCCAGTTTTTGCAAACCGCCATTTAGAATCGAATGAATTAGCACAAAGCATGGCGATAAGCGGTAACCGTTTAACGGTCGAAGATTAAATAAACGCGTTGCACGGACGGTCTGACGCTTGCTTGAACACGGGGCTATTAAACCAGAGGTGAAAAACGCGATGATTTGAATGATATCTTATCTCTAAATATTATAAAACAAAGTCCCCGTCGTGTCTATCTAAAACTAAAGACTCACCTGAGACTTATATTTATTCATAATCCGTACATGCGTTGCTATTTATTGATTGATTAGTTCACTGCCCCGCTAATCGCCCTGCTCAGCACATCTCATAGAAAATGCGGTATGTAGTAGTTACCATATTTCTCCAACCAAAAGAAAAAGGTTGTTTTATAGCGAATTATATGAGCTGTTTTCGTGGGCTGCAAATACCTAAGTTAATTGCAAGTTCTTTTCATATTTCTATCAAATTTAAATAGTCTGAACACTTGTATCTTCTATAATAAAAAAATATTGGAATATACTGTCATGAGCATCACGTGAACAAAGACAAAAACCCAAACCGAGAACAGAAATCAAAATGATTTAGGTGTCTGCCTGGTCGGGAATCGAACCCGAAACCTGCGTATTAGATCGGTATGATGGTATGCGTGACGAGCTCAAAATGAAATGTCACAAGTAACTTGAAAATCGCTCATTTCTCTCTGAAATAAACGCTACATTTTTCGCAAACGCAAACTTAGGAGCCACGCGTAAGTGTAGCCTGTGGTTCCCGTGACAAGTTATAATTGCGCACGCGTCACCTGCCGGCGAACACGCGCCGCTACTTAATTCCATGACCTGTGTGGCATGGTTATGGTCCGGGTTCGATGCTCGATCAGGCATTTTTTTTCGAAAAAGTTACAAACGAGACCGCCTACCTGTTGAGTAGTCGCTTCAATCCATGGATTCCCAATTTCAAAATGAACTAAAATGCTTTCTGAACTCATACCATCTATATATTGCTGCTCCTAAATATTAAGGTAGTCGTTAATTAATAATATGTGTTCCAAAAATATCCATGTTAAATTGTTTACATAAGTTCAAATTAGCGTGATGTGTTTAGCTACCATTAAAAGAACACCAATTTTAGGTTATATGGGTAGATTTTATATAGGACTGTGTATTCTGTGTTAGTGGACCTTAAATAAATTAAACTCTAAATATTATAAAACAAAATCCCCGTCGCGTCTGTCCGTCTATCTGTTCATGATAAACTCAAACAGTACTTCAAGGATTTTCTTACAATTTTCAACAACAATAGAGTGATTCCTGAAGAAGGTTTTGGTGTATAAGTGAAGTTTTTTTTTTTTAATTGGACGAGAAATTTTACATGAATTCAGTATAGTAATGCAATCGTCGTACGAAATAGATGTTTGTAATTGTTAGTTTTTGCAACTAGGTAATGAGATGAAACATGAACTCTATTACCCGAGCGAAGCTGAGCCGAGTCGCTAGTTTATTAAAAAAAAAAAACTTTATTTTACCAAAATTTCATTTATAAAATTGAAAATGAATATTCCGATAAGAGATACTTAAGACTCCGAGAATTAAGAACAGTTTTTGAAAATGGGTTTAATAACAAAAACAATTCATTAGTCTCTTATGTTGTAGGTGAAGGGGAGAACCTTAAAATGGATTAGAACCCCAATACCCATGTCTCAAAAACCGCAAGCCATATTCAAATTTCGTTCTTAGATCCCTAAATAAGTATCAACGTCACACGACATATAGTATGGTATGATAAGCACTTATTTTTATTTTGGGAACAGTGCCTGCCCTATAGCACTGTTTTTTGCCGGTGTACTAAAGTTTACCAGGTTCGACTCACGGTTGAAGTGAACATATATACATATAATAAAAAAGACCGCATGTCTATACATCGCATATATAACGAAAAATAATGATTTAAGGCAATTATTTTAGGTAATGTTGATTTTCAACGAATATTATCACGGAATTTAGATATTTTACTATGTTCCCGGTATTCACGAATAACGATTTTTATTGCCACCTTGATTTTGAGAAATAATACAATTTTCTATACATTTTTGGATTTTTAACTGTCTGTTTGCCTATGTATGAGCGGGAGGAATCAAAGCCACGGCAAAAGAACAATGATTATTTTCGGTCAAATTGCTTTAAAGCGGATTATCAGTGCGAAAATGGTACCTCCGGTTGAACTCTTCTTCTACCTAATAAATATATCGTACACTTGCGACGATAGTGTGACATTTCTAAATATACAGTTTTCTAATTTCAAACATGATTATAACGTGTAATTTGAAAACTAACCTAAAACATCCTCTACAATACAATACAATATACAATACAATATCATTTACTACTCTACCAGTATTAAGTAATTAGGATTAATTAGAGTTTAAAAATCGTCCTGTAAAATCAAGATTTTTAAAATCTCTCTGTCGTTGCAAATATCATATTGAGCACAAAAGAACCCAATCTCAAAACAGGAATCTTGTTTAACGGAAAAATTAAAGGTATATTTTTGGGTACTTAAAATTAATTCCGATGCGTGGTTTCTACGAAAATAACATTTCTACTCTCCAAATGGGGTTTGACCGCAACCGGCTTAGTGGTTACCAAGAAAAGGGTTGACTTGAGCGATGTTCCAACATTCAATTCCATTTGGAGTTAAGTACGTCTTACGCTTTGAAATTAGGTCATGTTTGTTTTAAGATTGCAAAGCATTACTATCTCATGTCATAAGAGTCAAAGGTGGTAGAGCCGTTAGAGCTCGCCCGGGGCGGTACCACCGCCACTCTCATAACCCGCCGTAAAGCATCATGTTCCGCATGTATTGTGTTTCGGTTGGGGAGGTGTGGTTGCCGGATACACATTATTGGAGCCGACCATCTTAGCCCTCAAGAGTAAGAACGCATCCACGTCCATCCTTAAACAGAACATCTGTTCTATTTGAGATTGGACGTGGTTGTCCATGGGCTGCAGTGACCACTTAATATCAGGTGGCTTGCATGCCCGTTTCTTACTCTTTCATAATAAAAAAAAGACTAATAAATGCAAAAAGACCACTTCACATCAGACGTTAGATCTGCACGCTCATTTGCTTCTATTCCACTGAACGTGTGCGCGTGTATGCGTGTGCGTGTGTATGTGCATATGATTTAAACTAATATCATAACTAACTGCTACTAAACTAATATCATAATAACGCGGAATTTATACATAATGTGTACTCATGATGCTTTTCAATTGCCGATATTTCAAACTAAAGTTCTACCTGTCAAAGAGTTCATTAAGGTACCAAAGCAGTCAATTCGTACTAGCAGTGTGGTGAACTGTCACCATCAATGCAAGCGACAATTAATTTCTAATAATCATCACTTCAAACTATCAGAGGTCGATCTCCGGACCTCCATTATAGGACGCCAGTATGACAAACACTAGCCACTATAACTTAAATGCTAACTTCACAACAGTATTTTTTAAGTGCAAAGAGTTGCAAACTGGCATGCAAACCACCTGATATTAAGTAGTCGCAGGCCAAAAATATCCAAGTACAACTACAAACACGACCGAAATCCTATCTGAGCTCGAACGTAGACGTTGCTACTCCTGAGGACTAAGATGGTCGCCTCGCTTCAAAGTATGGCCCGCAACCGCACCTCTCCAACCGAAACACAAGTAATGCTTTACGGGGGATTATGAGGGCGGCTGTGGTGCCTTCCCCGTCGAACTATCGTTCTCCCACCTTTACTGTACTGATGGAGTTTTTTTTAGATATGTCGTAGATAAGGATCCGAGAATCCAAGTCAATAAAAAAAGGAAATGGGTAAAACGCAGTGACGTCTATGACATGTGTTTTGGCGGGAGAGATCGTGTTTTTTTGGCGCACGCGAACAGTCGAGTATACGCGAGTTGTTCAATTTATAATTTACAAAGTCAACTAGTAAAAATATTTTTTAAATCAGTCTAGTCAGTTTCAGTTAGTTTCATTTAAATGTACTAAAGATAAAAGTCAGGACACCACAAGTTAGTTTATAAGCAAAAAAAGAACATAATTTTGTATTTGCCAAAAAAAATATGACCCAAAAACGCATCAGTGTTAGAACACCCTGTAATTTTAAGAAACTATCGAGTTTTAAATTTATTTATAAAATTTCGTGAATATTTGCTACTAATGGTACCCAACTAACGGCTAACAGCTAACCGCATCTGCAAACTACCCAAGTTGCAGAGTTATACGCGCAAACTGGTCTACCTATCGTTTTTGTACAAACAAATTACATTCTAAGACAATTGTAATATTACAAGTTGAAATTAATTTGCAGTGGTATGTGTTTCAATTCGCCGGAGATAACGCCATCTATCGAGCAAGTGGAGCACTGTTTCGGCGCGACGCACCCTGGCTTGTACGACAGTCAGCGCCATCTGTTCGCTCTCAACTTCAGAGGACTGTCCTTTTACTTTCCCGTTGACAGCAAATTTGAGGTATTATTATTTTCGCTTTTATCTACTCATACATACACCTCACGTACTCCGGACCACGATTTCATACTGCCATACATACGGCAGTACAACGGAGTAAAGTTTATGCCGTTCTCAGAGCGGAAGGACCCTGTCAGTGTGTTGTGCCGCGCGTGCTATCTACACAAACTGACGTCTACGCCACGGTGGGCGAAATGACGTCACGCGCGCCGTTCTACCGCACAGACAGCTGTTGTCAGTCTGTTGTAACACGCGTGTTAGCTATACAAGTTAAGATCCAGGTAACAGAGTGTGGGAAAATGGATTCGCGCCATAGTTGCGCGCGCTGAGAAGCGTGGGCAGTATGTAGTACCGCTAGTGCTGTCTACACAAACTGAACCCCACGTGACGGTTAGCGTGACGTCAGACTTGCGTCATAGTCGGCGTTAAACCACACGGAGATGCGTTGTCAGTGTGTTGTACCGCGTTTCCTATCTATACAAACAGAGGTCTATGTGATGGTATGCGGATCGACAGAGTTACGGCATTGTCACGATCGTAGTTCCTCCGCGCGGAGAGGCGTCAGTGTGTTTACCCGGTACAACGGAACTGCATATTTTAAACCTATATTTTATAAATTTCCAGCCCGGCTATGCCCACGGTCTGGGCTCGTTGCAGTTCCCCAACGGTGGGTCTCCCGTTGTGTCACGAACTACAATATACTATGGCTCTCAACATCAGGTATGTATTGTAAGAAGTAGGTATGGCGCTCACGCTAAGTACCGCCGCGCATGCGGTACGGTGGGAGAAGAAATATTAAAGGTGGGAGAACTATAGTTCGACCGGGGAGGTACCACCGCGGCCCTCATAATCCGCCGTAAAGCATTACTCATGTTTCGGTTGGAGAGCTGCGGTTGCCGGCTTCACTGAAGCGAGACGACCATCTTAGTCCTCAGAAGTAGCAACGTGTCTACGTTCGAAATCAGACAGGATTTCAGTGATGTTTGTGGTTGTACGTGGATATCTGTGACTGTGACTGTGAATGTGACTGGGGCTGTGACTATTTAACATCAGGTGGTTTGTATGCTCCATTGCTATTCTTTTCACATAAAAAAGTGCGGTAGGTGAGACGGCTTCTCGAGCGATGCGCACACGTGCCCGTTGAGAATTGTCGTAGAGTACGTGCGCGCGCGATTGAGCTTTAACTGTACTTAAGCGAGGCGAGGATCTTAAACCTCGGCAGGAGTAATTACGTAGCACCATAGGGCAGTCCTGTCTGAGGTTGCAGCTACAGCTGCAGGGACTACTTAACATTAGGTTGCCTGCACACTCATTTGATATTTTTCTGATAAAAGAAACAATGATTATATGTATGTTTCTTTCTTTCTAATCTACCCTCCATGATCCCCAATTGTTACGATCGGGCAGTGGTGGTTGGTATGCAGCGCTGTGTATAGGCTGCTGCACTGTTAACCTGAAGCTCGCTATCTCTTTTGCCTTTCTTTAAACATAAAAACCGTGATGAATAAACATTTTTTTTTAATCTACCCTCCGTGATTCCCAGTTGTCCCGATCGGGGAGCGGTGGTCGGTGTGCGGCGCCTCTGGCGGATCTGCCGCTGTCCTGCTACCGTCACCAGCTGCAACTGCGCCGCTGTGACGTGCTGCGGAACGCCACCGCGACTCTCGGCCTCCGGCTGCACATATACACCGAAGGTAATATTGGGTAACTTTGTATTTTTGGTTAAGGTAATGTTGGGTAACTTTATTTATGTTAATGATTCGAATCGTCGTAATTTTTAATAAGAAAATTTTGGAAAAAAAACAATTTTGATTACGGTAATGTCGAATATCATTAAAAGTTAAGTTAATGTTTAGCGTAATCGTAATTTTAAGTAAGGTAAAGTTGGATAATAGTGTGATTTTGTTTATTATAATGTCGAGTATTATTAGTAGGTAAGTTAATATTTAGGGTAATTGTAATTTTAAGTAAAGTAATGTTGGATAATATTGCGATTATGGTTGTAGTGTTTGTTTGCGAGTTGTGCATGTATATTTTTTGTGCGATAACGTATGTGTTCCCTCGTATAATCACTTAGGGGTCTCGTACCTTAGGAGGTTTACACGCAGGGTATCGCAGCAGACAATGCCTGGTAAGTCTGTAAGTAATACTGTACGTTGGTGGTCATCGTACGCAGGGGCCTTCAGCAGTGTAAATTATAGTGGGTTAGGGGTTGTTGTGCATGTAGGGGTATCGCAGCAGATAATGATTGGATTGAATCTCTAGGATTTGTTCTGCGCAGATGGTCGGAGCAGAGAATCTCCGATCAGATAGTGGGTGAAACTTAGGGATTATTGTGCACTGGAGCGGTATTATAGAATGCCTGGTATTTTTTGTGATAATGTACATTTGTTGTCGTTGAACACGGGTGGGCGCAGCAGAGAATGCTTGTTAAATTTGTGAGTGATACTGTAGTTTAGGGAATGCTGTGCATAGGGGGCCCAGCAGAGAATGTTTGGTAAGTTTGTGAGTGATACTGTAATGCTGTGCATAGGGGGCCTCAGCACAGAGTGTTTGGTAAGTTTGTGAGTGAGTGTACATGGTGGTCGTTGTGCACAGGCGGGCGCAGCGGCGAGGCGCCGGCGGGGCGGCGGCGCGTGGTGCGCTTCCGCGACAGCCTCCAGGCGGGGGCGCCCGCGCCGGCGGCGCCCCGCCCGCCTCTACTACAAGGCGGACGACAAGATGCGCATCCACCGCCCCACGGCGCGCCGCCGCCCGCCCCCCGCCTCCGACTACTTCTTCAACTACTTCACGCTCGGCTTGGTCAGTTATTTTTTTGCTCGCTTGTATCTTCTTGTATAAAGGTGGAAGAACTATAGTTCGACCGGGGAGGAACACCGCCCTTGTAATCCGCTGTAAAGCATCACTTGTGTTGCGGTTGGAAAGGTGCGGTTGCCTTTGGAGCGAGGCGACCATCTTAGTCCTCAGGAGTAGCAACGTATCTACGTTCGAGCTCAGATAGAATTTAGTCGTGTTTGTGGTTGTATGTGGATGTCTGTGGGCTGCGATTATTTAACATTAGATAGTTTGCATGCTCGTTTGCTACTCTTCACACATAGAAAAAACAAGTATATATACAATTTTTAAATTTTCCAGGACGTGCTGTTTGATGCTCGCACGCACCAGGTGAAGAAGTTTGTGCTGCACACTAATTACCCGGGACACTACAACTTCAATATGTACCACCGGTGCGAGTTCGAGCTCACCGTACAACCGGACAAGTTTGTATTTTTTATACATAAAACAAACTTTTATCATTTTTTGTTGTTTTGCTGTAACCACCATAAAAATACAACGGAATTGAGAACCATTTCTTTTAATTCTCAATTAAGGAACATACAAATACAACGAAATTGAGAATCATATTGCAGTTTCGGCGTGACCACGAGCTATGCAACTTTCGAAATATAAAACAAATTGTTAATCGTGAGTACCTGGTACATAGTATACTTGGCTTTTCTTTGTCATTTCAGTTCTGGGGGCACATTAATTCTCGAATGTTGTATGTCCATAAATTTTTGCCACTGTGTTTTGAGAAGAAAATAGACCTGGTTTTATATTGTTCTTATTTATTTCTCCATTTTTAAATTTAATATTTCCCCCTCCCCGCCCCTTGCTACTGTGTTTTAAGAAGAAAATAGTTTTTTTTTATTGTTTCAATTTGTTTCAATTTCATTTTTCAAAATCAATCAATCTTTTTCAGTTTTGTTGCCGGTATTTTTCGAAATTTCCTTTGAGAGCCCTGCGTGCTCCCACGTACTCCCACGTGCCCCCACGTGTCCCCACAAAAAATCCCTGATAACATGTATAAATATGTAGTATCTGAACAGATGCGAGTCGAACGCGCTGGTGGAGTCGTGCGGCGCGGTGGCCATCACGGCGTACAGTCGCTGGGAGGGCGTGTCGCGGGCGCTGCGCGTGGCCGAGCGCCCCGTCGTGCTCAACCGCGCCTCCTCCACCAACACCACCAACCCCTTCGGCTCCACCTTCTGCTACGGCTATCAGGACATCATCTTTGAAGTGAGTTGACAATAAATTGGAGTGACGTCGAGAGCGGTCAATTTTTGGATGGGTGACCGTTGGTGGCAATTTTCGAGTATCGGTTTTAAAGTGAGCCGCGATCAAGTAGTTGGTAACCACAATAAAGTGAAGCGACGTTGAGTGCGGTCACTTTTTGGATGGGTGACCGTTGGTGGCAATTTTCGAGTATCGGTTTTGAAGTGAGCCGCTATCAACAGGTTGGGCAATAATGGATGCGGTCACTTTTTCGATGGGTGACCGTTGGTGGCAAATTTGAAATATCGGTTCTGGAGTGAGTCACCCTCAAGTGATTGGGAAGTACAGTTGAGTAATGTCGAGTGCGGTCGCGTTTTGGATGGTTACCATTAGTGGAAAATTTTAGTAAACCACCACCCTCTGTTACTTCCTCTGACCTTCCCTTTGAATTTTTGGCTAGAATTTTAGGAAAAAATCTAATTAATATACTATTAGACCACACTAAAGATACAATAAAGATGTTTGATGTGATTTGATTATTTTTCTAGGTGATGTCGAATAACTACATAGCGTCGATAACTCTGTACCAACCAGAGGGCACTCGACCCCACTACGCGGTTAATTCCATCGCGTGACAAAGCCAGGTAACGTCTCTTATTATATTATTTTATTGTTATAATATAAATATATTATTTCATTATTAGTTATTTGCAAACTTAACCCATTTAAAAATGCTGAGCTCACATCATCAGGTCAGGTCAGGTCAGGAGCTCATTACATCGGGTCAGCGTTGCGGGAGCGGCACTAAACTGGAGCTGTCTTCTCTAGACTGAAGATACGCCGACAATTCAATGAAAAATTGTATTTTTTGGCATCTGCGTATCCAATGCGTGTGTACAAGCCGCAAGCGCGTTGTGCCAAGTAATACACGGCATTGTTGTACGGCGCAGGGAAAGTGTTGAAATAAAACCATAATGAACATAATGAACATTACATTTATATTCCCCCAGGTATCGCCGAACAAAGGTAAGAAATATACGTCATGAATAAGTCAGTTGTCAGTCTCGAAACAAACCTCCCCGCGCGCGGCAGCTCCGCCGCAAAGCTCTGGCAGCGACACGTACATATCCATGCACCTAAGAGGAAACAGTATTTAAAAAAAAATGTGATAAAAACTGTGAAAAACTAAAAAAAAAATGTTAAGTGAGTGACAGATCTCAACACGGTGTTATGTAAGTTTTATTTAATTTCTTAGCGGAAATGGACTAAAATAGCAAAAAAAAAAAATGGTTTATTTTTAAAAATAATCTAATTCTAAGTCGATAATGTTTATATGTGAAGTCTTTTTTCATTCGAGAGCGTCGTATTGATAGTTTGATTTACGATCTTAAACTAATATTATGGCGGGATTTATAGATTTTACTCACGATTAACGATTTTTGATTGTCGATATTTCGATATTAGCTATCTATATTGTTTAGTTTATACGATTTTTAGTTCAGTCTGTCTAAACATATGAGGCGACAATCTTAGTCCTCAGGAGAACGCGTGATCTACTTCAGATGACATCCTGTTCTACATGTACAGATGCTTCCTGTCAGATGAACTGCACGCCGGTTAGCTATTTCATAACATATACATATAAGTATGTCTACATGACGTCTTCAGAATAATAAAAACATAACTAATGATATGAAGCTTTTCGAAAATTCAAAACAAAAATTCTTTTGTATATAAATATGACAAAAAACATGATTTTCAGCGATATTAATAATTGATACTATTTCAATTTTATATCATACTCAATATATTCTATCTATATGTTATAAAAATGCTATAAATAAAGAAAAATGTATCTCAATCCTTTAAATTCCTAAATATGTCCCATCTTTCCAAAAGTACTTTGTTGAGATGCTTAGAAAACTTTCATAGCGTGATTCACGATACACGTAGCGCCATCTGTTGCACAATTTAAAAAACCGTACATTACATTTCAATAGTGATGTAATCGATTTTCCAGCTGATATAAATTGAAAGTAAATACTTACGTATTATATTTCATTGGAAAAGACAATAAAGGCTTAATTGTACGAAGTATTTTAATCTTCTTTTTACTTTTGCATAATTTGGAGGATGTAATTTACTTAATTAATTAATAATCTGTATCGGCATAATCGATTTTATTAACATTTTGTTTAATAGTTAAACTGTCAATGTGATCTCTCGAATGAAATTAGATTTTAGATATATGATTGTTTTTTCGTAATAAAATCACAAATACACGGTCGTACAACCGAGGAACAACCGTTTGTGAACTAATTACATAATCGTATAATCTTCTGCGTAATAATATCGGATATAAAATTTTCGGATCTGGGTATATCAAAAATATTTCGGTTTTAGATACGGTTAAAATGACGAAATCATTCCGGATTATCCGAAAGTTTCGTATCGTTGCAGTTACGGATGTTAACGACCACGAGTCAGCAACAGATTTTCATCAACTATTCCCTTTCACAGAATACTTCGTAAAATGCGTCAGGAGGTTGTATTATGAATCATCATGACCGTCTGCTGCGGTTCTGTGGGAGATAACCAACGGTGGTTATTCACGCACTTAAAAATTACATCTGCTATCACTGCCGTCACTGCTGCTAAACCACCCACGGAACAGCAGTAACGTTGATAAGGCTTCATGAAGCATTTTACAGGTTGAGATGAAATAATTGAAGAAATTTGTTACTTGCTCGTGGATAACATTTAAGCCGCTATGTAAGCTTGCTTATTTAAACTCCGTATACCCGGTATTCGGAACTTTATCGGATCCGGTTACGGGTTCGGATTGTTTCGGATATCCAGAATGTTTCGGATACGGTTTTGGAACGTAATAACGTGCACTAGTTGCACGACTGTGTGTTTGATTTTTAACTATAAATTAGTCAAATGTGTTCTTTAAGTTTTACTACTGTTGTTGTGGACATTCGAAATTTTTGACGTAATCGATGAAATTTTGAAAAAAAAATCTTCAATAAACTAACTAGATTAGGAGATCGTTGTAAATATTTTTGAGAATTTGGACTAAACTATGAAGTATCAAAAATGGATATTTTTTCTAAAATCATTTTCGATCGAGGCGTTTGTTAGTGTGAGTGGGGAATATGATCGGTGGATCAAAAAAAAAATGTATAAATATGTTATCTTGAAGCACCACGATATGCCATGGATGTATCCTGTGTTTTAGTTAAAATTTTCTTTTGGGTAGGGTTTTAGATAAATATGATTACAATATATGTGCTTCAAGTTCTATAATATGTTTTCATCGTCATAAAATAATTAGTCTCAGTAGTACGCACGCGTCTCCTCAGTGTCTCCTCCTGTATCCTCTTGTATCTTCCTTGTCGCCTCGGTATCTCCTTTAGGTCCCCTCAGAGTGTTTTTATTGGCGTAAAAGACATGAGAAAACCTGGATGTACGCGAATTTTACAGTATATATGTTTCAAAGTTTTTAGTTATTATTGAACCATTAATTTCTCTACTAGGCACGCGTCTCGTCTCAGAAATCTCTATCGGTATAGGAGAACATCAAGAGGAATCCATGCAGGTATCCTAACGATGCATGAGAGAATTACAATATGTATATTTTTCGAAATTACGTAATTTGTTTCCATTGTCATTAAATCATTAATTTCTCATTATTAGGCATGTGTCTCCTCTGAATTATGATAGGTAGGAGACACGTGAGGAAACGTGCATGCATCAGAGGATCACAGGAGGATTCATGATGATTATTTGTTGCATAACAAAACATTCTTCGCGACGAAAATTACATCAAAATCATTACTTGTAAATAATAGTCATAATTCTAAAATCAAAGTCCTTTATAATTACACATATCAAAGTTTACTTTAATGTTGTAATCAAATTTATCTATTAGTACAATTTTTTATCTGTGTCTCACTTTTTTATCTGTGACGTTTTTATTTATTTGTGTAGGCGTCTTAAATTAAAAAATATTTTAATGTTATTTTTTATTTTTATTATTACAATTATAATTATAATTATAATTATCATGTGTAATTATATCTGAAGGAATCTTGCTTTTCGATTCACATATTTTTTTGTACCGTTTGAAAATCGGAAAGTTAAGTATGCCAGTATACGTGGATAACAACAATCTTATCATAATGATTGATCTTTGATAATTAATTATTATTAAGCTCACTTTGTGCGCAATTTTCGATTTAATGTAGTCTTAAAGTGGATTTTGTAGTATGGAATATTAATGGCTTTGGTAATGCTTGGATATAAATAATATGTGCGTGTGTATGTGTGTGGGTGTGTGTGTGGACAGACTTGCTAGCCAATTGTCACAAATAGTCATATTAGTTGCCAATTAGGTTCGGTCCTGATTATCGTGTTGGTCTCGGTTCAATAACGTATTGAATTTGATGTAAAGTCGAATAGTATTGGTCTCGGTCCGTTCTCGGTTCAATAAAACGTTATGAATTTGGTGTAAAGTCGATAATAACTTTAAAGTAAAGTCAAAATCAAATGAGATTTGTTCAATTTTGATTTTAAAGAACTCTAATTGAATTTAAAAATCTATTATTGCTTCGGATAATGCCTCGTAGAGAAGAGGCGAAAGTAACTTCACAGATGTGTTTATGTTTTTAATAATTTGACTGCAGCGGGCATTTATTTGGTCGAGTCAGGATTGCAGGAGGCAGCCCTAACTGGAGCTCTTTCCTCTAGACTGAAGATATTCCTATCATTTACACAACAATTGTATTTTTAGCATCCGTAAAATATTTACGAATACACAGACGTTGAATCCTCTCGCAGTCTTGTAGCTCCAACAGCACTTTTGTTCACCCGTAATCCATAGAAATTTGTCCATACAACACTAGTGCGTAGGAGCCGCAAGCGTATCGCGCGTTTAGGTTAAAGTTACATATTTTTGATAAAGTTTCAATAAAATCTCACTATTTTACATTTGCACAAATCGAAGTTGCAAAGGCATGGAGTCCATGACATATTAAGTGGTCACTGCCTTTCTTAGAAATAATTATTTAATTTTAATGTTCGTTTCATTTCCATCCATATATATAGTAAAAGAAAAGTAATAAGTCAAATTAAAACGTAACAAATTTTTGCTGTTAGACAATTGAAAAAAAAAAACAGATTTGAAGCCTACGGGAACAAAGTCGCGAGCAGTAGCCAGTATCCTTTTTTTACATTTTTCTTATGTTATTTAAATAAAAAATATACGTTGATCCATTTAGTATAGTTTTAAAGTTGATTGGACCGAGATAAATGATCTGTTGCTACTTGACCGAGAACGCAATGGTAATGTGGATCGACCCTTTAGATACAATTTTAAATACGTCATGACCAAAAAGTGTCAGCTTATTTTTGAAAGTGTTGCCAGATTATTAGTTTATCAAAGCACACTGTTATTTATTTGTTTTGAAAGACAGATTATGGATACGATGATATATTGTTTTTGTTTACGTAACTGTAACCATAATTATTTTTTACGTTTAATCTGTATTTTCAATGAAAAACTTTGAATTAATTATAATAAAATGCTTAATAACGAGACATGATACCAAGAATACTGATTCATCTCAGTGCTGAATAGCTATTTTTTTACGCAAGATATGACCTAGCCCTAATCACACTTATGTGTTGTTACACCCCTGTATAATATTAAAAATAAAAGTTATTTGGATATTATCGTATCCATAATTATTACTGAAACATTTTTTTGCCTATAACACGGGTGTTTTTTTACCATTTTCCAACATATTTCTTGAGCAATATTGCCATATAAAAAAACATTTTTTTATAAACTGACAATTAGGAAATCAAAGCTTCTAATTCCCTTTTTGAATAATTTCTATTTGTGCCAATGTACGCCATTTGTGATGTATGCGATTTTGAAAATTATAATGTATGATTTGGAAACGAAATTTAAATAAAATGAGCTTAACGTAGGCTACTGGTGAACAGGCAAGATGTAGGTTGTGATCTAAGTTTATTTGCTAAGGCAGTACGACACTGTGTCGGATAGCGGGCGTCTGTTATTACGTGAGACTTTGGGGGAGACTCAAGACCAATCTCACCCAATCTCGCATGGGGGAAGTCTTGGAAAGTAAGTACGTGAGACGTTTGGGGGAGACTTGAGATTAATCCCACCCAATCTCACATGGTGGAGGTTTCGGAAATATGATGTATTTTTTTGAACAATAGAAAATTGCGAGTAAACTGGGTAAAGTTAATTAAAACATGTTTCTTCATTAATTATGGGTAATAACTGTATATTTCCATTAAAAATACGCTTTTTATAAGTCTAGGGTAAGGTTAGATTGGTTGTTGAGCCAAATCTCGCGTAATGTTACACGGGAGACGGGTTGGCGATTGAAAATACCAATAAATACGTACTTTATAAATCGGTTTCGATTTAAAGTTTCTTTATTTCTCATGAGACATTACAGAGGTACATTGTCATTTATAATGATAAACTTAAATTCTATGTACAGAGAATACTATTTATATATCCTACGTGAGATTAGAGGGGAGGGTATCGAACTAAATCTCGCGTCATTTCATAAAGGGGGTGAAGATGGGTGGGGGTCAAAGATCTCCGACGTTATCTGCCGTAATTAATAGACGCCCACTGATACGGTTTAGTATTGCTATGTATGATTTGAATTGTTAACATGAAATTGGTTTTGGAAAATCAATTTTTATTTAATCAATAGAAATTTGATAGAATGACGAAAATTCGACACGTGGTTCTTTGATTTTTTTTTATCAAATTTATTAAAAATTGTTATTTTTTCTATTTGATTATGTGTGACCGTTTGATAATCGAGCCTTTAGCCGATGTTGATTTTTTACGCAATTTGATTTGAAATTAATTTTAAAAAATATGTCGTTTTCAAAAATATTGCTCTGATATTATATTAATATGACATTTGCCCAGAGTTTACTTTCAACGCCATTTTGTTAAAAAAATACAAAATATTTTTAAGTACATTTAAATAATTATGAAAATGGTAAATATATTCGACAAAAACATAAAATGACAAGATCTTTAGAAAAATAATATGGCGTTAAAATTTATGTTGCCAGGGCAAAAAATTACGGCTGCTTTAGTCGCAATTTTTTTCCCGTATTCCTCATTTCCGTTATTATTTTATGTAAAAAAGTAAGTTAGTAAGTTAGTTAAGTGTTTTCTAATACTTCATTCCAAACCATTTATGTAGGAACAATTCAAATCATAAAATTTAACATTGTTTATATGCACAATAAGTCACTTGTGTGATTGTCGTGAGAATTTGTGGCTGTGGTGCCATAAAAAAAAGTTAAAAATTTGACAAATAATACATTAAAAAAAGTATTAAATTTAAGGTAGCATATACCGCGCTCTTGTTGGTTGTGCGGATATTTTAAATCTTTCACTTTTAAATAGGATCTAAAATTAATATTTAAATGGAAAGTAAGAAAAAAACCACGATAGTAGAATGTATAATTTTAAAATATACCAAATTGGTAGTTTTTTTTACATGGTAACACAGTTATCATGTGTCAGTTTGACGTTTCAAAGAGTTTAACACGTTGGCGTAATCCTTTGAAAAAGAATTTCTACTCTTTTAAATATGCGCACACGCAATAAAGAGCTATTTTTATATTGATAATTAGCTTATGTTTGTCTCGCTGTGGCTTGTATCCTGTCACAGCTTTGTCACTTAATTCATAATGTTCTTTGTATGTTAAATTATGTCAGCCTTGAAAACTGGGAAAATATCTAAATATGGTAACACAGATTGTAAATATTTAAAACGTATAAAACATGTCCAAACATAAAGCAAAAATTAGGATTTTATGCTGCCATTTGAAATATTTTTCGAGTTCAACTTTTCAAAATTCTAAATCGTGTTCAGGGCACTTGTAAAGTGTATTTCGTTGTTTACATAAAGGCTGACATAAGTATCGTATAATATAACTATAAGATGTATGTTACACGTGTAGTAGCGTTACATTATGCATTTAGTGATAAAAAAAACAAACTTTTATGAATAGCGAATAGATGAGACCCACTCTCATACGGTATATTCTTGTATTGTTTCGAAAAATACCGTAAATACGATGTATTAAAAGAAACTTTAGAGAAGGCTGTAATGATTTGATGAGCCATAGACAATCTATGGTTGGTTTGAACTTTTTTATTTTTAGTATTGCCAGCTACCACTGCTGAAACTCCCTAAAATGTTTAATATAGCCAATTTATATGTTTACTATGTTTTTTTTGTGAAATGTGTCCGTTTGTTGTTATTATATTTGTAATTTCGGAAAATTGTTTGCCACAAGATGTTCTACGTAATTTACAGATAACTTTTTTGGGGATAACATTAAAATTTTATTTTTAAAATATTATTTATAAGAAGTTTTTTAAAACACTGAGCCTAGTGTAGTGAAAGTTTCAAGTGTTATTTTATTTTTATTTTCTCTATTTTAAGTATGTGTACTGTACCTTACGATAATTTATATTTTAATTATTATCTTACAATCCTTTTTCAAAATTTCAACTGCCCAACGTATTTGTTAATAACTGACTTCATTACATCAGTGCTAGAGTTTAAAAAATGATTCCCTTTATGTTGGAATTACTGACTAATAGTTTAATATATGTGCTAGATTTTACCTGCGGCTTCGCTCGGCCTTAAATAAATATCATTGCAGCAAGTAATCACTGAAACAATGAACTAGTGCCTAACCTCAAAATTTAATATAATTTTAGTATTGCCTATAAGTAACATGAAATAGAAAAAAAAATAAAAACAGCTGTAGCTATAGTAAAAAATATATTAGTTTGAAGGCATTGAAGTTGTTAGATTTTAATTTTCTTTGACAAACAATCATGTCTGCATTTTTTTTTATAAAAAGTATCCTATATCATTTTTAATACCTCTAAAAATATGTGTACAAAGTTTCATGATAATCGGTTGAGTAGTTTTGGCGTGAAAACGTAACAAACAAACTTACATTCAAATAATATCACAGTACAAATCACAGTAGCAACAATTGAAAATTAAAACGTGGAAAATTTGCACAATGTTGAAATTATCTCTACAAATTGATTATTTGAATGATCTAATCAATCAGAAACATTGATAAGAGAAAATCAAGACATTTTTATTCTATGTAATCTTTTAATATATATGTATAATTCGTAGTTTTTTGAGATAGTGAATTCAAATTCAAATATTTCTTTTTTTTATTGGGGAGGCGTGGTTGCCGAATACACATTGGAGGCGACCATCTTAGTCCTCAAGAGTAGGATCGCGTTCATCCTTAAATAGAACTTCTGTCCTATTTGAGATTGGACGTGGTTGTCCATGGGCTGCAGTGACCGCTTAAGATCAGGTGGCCTGCATGCTCGTTTCTTACTCTTTCATTATAAAAAAAAACTTAAAGACCTCTTCATAGGCATAGTCTTAGTATTAGTAGCATAACTCATAGACTTTACATCTAAACTGAAATAGTTATGTTAGCTTCTATCACAAAAGTATGGTAAAGAGGAAAAAACTCTTGTCATATATAAATATATGTATAATAAACATTTTTTTCTTTTCAATAACTACACAAGCAAATTTGGACCTTATTTCAAGAGTTTGACGGTCTTCTTTTCCTTGGTTTTGTTGTTTAAGTACTTCTCCACATCTTGGTCCGTGACCTTGTGTCCTGGCTTGAAGTAGCTCTTGACTTTCCTCTTCTTCTTCATCATGACCTTGGAGGCGGCGAGAGCACCGCGCCGTTGGAGGGACTCGAAACGTTCGCGGAGAAGGTTTGCTGCAAATATTGTTAAACAATCAACAGGACTACTGATTTTATATATAAGCATGTGTTTGAACATTACTTTAAATGTGGAGATAACAATGTAACTCTCATCATCAACCGGAAAAGGTCAGAAGGTGGGACAACTATAGTTCGAGCGTGGGGGTACCACCGCCGCCCTTATAATCCGCCTTAAAGCATTACTTGTGTTGCGGTTGAAGGTGCAGTTGCCGGCTACACTTTGTGCTCAGGAATCTCACACACTCAGTTTTCAGGAATAGCAATGCATTTACGTTCGAGCTCAGAAAGGATTTCGGTCATGTTTGTGGTTGTCTATGGTCTGAGACTGCTTAACATCAGGTGGTTTGCATGTTCGTTCGCTATTCTAAGTTCGAATGTAATAAAAACAAAATTAATTAGAACTATACTCACTCTTGGATGCCATTTTCCTAAGATCTCCAGTGAGTTCCCGCGGGTCTACAAAGTCTGGTTCCTTGACGGGTGTTTTGTGCGCATTGAGCGCGGGCAGCGCGACGGCCGCGCTCGCCACACGTTTCGACGCGCGCTTGGAGCGGAGCTCCGACTGACGGTTCTCTGTCTTTGATATGACCGATTGGAGCTTACGGAGCCTGGGGACAAGATATTAAATAAGCATTTTCAATTTACATGGCCATTGTATAGTACTTAAAGCATTGCAATAATACAAAATCTTATGATTAAACTAATATTATCACGGAATTTATACATTTTGCTATGTACTGGGAATTCATGATTAACGATTTTTTATTGCTGATTGCCGATACATCAAACTGAATTGAAAAAATCAAAAATCGTTAATCGTGAGTACCCAATACATAGTAAAAAAAACAAAATCGGATGCTACCGGGAGTCGGATGGGTGACTGTTGATGTCAAACTTAATGTGCAGTTCTGTTACACAGGACTCATTTAGAAAATAATTACTTTAATCAATAGACGAAAATTGTTAAACCATGTATAAAACCCTACAGGTAGTTTGATAACTTTAGTCTAACTTGTTTATGCATCAATTCAAATTGAAGTAACTCAAAGTACTCTTAATTTTGGGGAAAAACATGTGACCAACCAAAAACATTGCAGTCAAATTTATAACCATGTATTCTTGTATACAGCTCCAAGGATAATTCTGAAGTTGATCACAGACACTGCTGTTCCTATGGTATGCACTTTCCGTCAAATGGATAACATAAACTAGCTCGATCGTTTTTTTAATATCGTTGATTTAAGAAATATTTAATTACAAAGCCCTACTTAAGTACTTACTTATACAAGTCAGTAATCTTCTTCTTATCAATCTTTTCTCGTTTCAACCTCTCCTTCTCTTCTAGTCTCTCCCGCTGTTTCCTTCTCGCCTTGTGATCCTTCTTCTTGTTCTTGACGGGTGGATTGATGGCTTTGTACTCATTGTCGGATTCTGATTCTGATTTTACTTCTGATTTTGGCTCCTTAGATGGTTTGTGTGGTTGAGGAAGCCCAGAGCTCATCTCTTCGCGCCATTGATTCTGATTAGATACAAAGATGATTTGAATGTCATTGTTATTAGTATTTCTAATGGTTATGGTTCTCAAGCTTGTTCTGATATTGTAACTGCAATATTTTATTGGTATTTTTTTTTATTTAGATGTAATCTTAAAAGAATCAATTTATCTTTTAAATAAATATATATAAATTAAACTTTTCTGCTGCATTACTTTTCTTAAGTAATAAATAATTTAAAATCAGAGCGAATTGTTTAATTTTTTTGCAATCTGAGGACTTGCAACAAAATTGTATCTTATACCATCTAAAAATGAATACTAGAATCTCATGATCCTATGAGGCTAAAGTTTTATGTGTTACAATATACCACTATACCTCAGTAATGGCCTATAAAACTAATAACTGCATTACTCTATACCTTACCTCTTTCTCCTCAGCAGTGACTTTCCTGAACATGCCAGTGGTAACTCTGTGCAAATGAGCTTCTCGCTTCATCAACTTCTGTTCAAACTGAACAACGTCTTGAAGGAGTTCTTGGTGCTCCTGAAATTATTTATACAGCTAATATATATAAATACAAAACAGTAAATGGTGTTGGAAATAACCAACACGAAAGAACTTGCGGTGGATTTTAAATGTATTAAGAGAGTACCAAACTAGCATGAATTTAATTTTACACCTGAGGAGTAAAATGGATACCTCGCATTTTGCTTTTGTCCGGCAACCACACCTCATCAATTCAAACACAAGACTTGCTGTACAGTGAATATTTATCTGGCCAGTGTTACCTCCCTGGTGAGATTAAACTTATACCATCTACAAAAGTTATTTTGTAAAGGTTTAAATAAAGTGCTACCTGATATGATGGGTTATAGCTGACTCCAGGATGGGGAGCCTCCACTGCTGCTCTGGTGACCACTGTCTTCGGTGGAGGGGGCTTAGCACGCAATCGTTTTGTGGTTGGCACATTGTGTAACTGGGCTTCAGGAGAGATAAATTCGTCACACAGTGTAGAAGGAATGCCTTTTTCTTCTGGTACTGAAACATAATTTTCATATGACATCACAAAATAATTCTAAAACATTGTTTGTAGCAATCTCCAGTATGTGATTAATCTTATAAATAAAATATTTTTTTATAAACAAAAAATTGTTTTGATTCCTATACAGTTGGTCCTTAACAAAAAAAGATATCTCGTATCTTCAATTTATATAAAGTTATCAAGGTTTTCAGAATGTACAATTTTGTTCAAGCACTAAAACCATATAATTTAAAAGGTGGGAGAACTATAGATCGATCGGAGAGGTACCACCGTCACCCTCATAATCCGCCGTAAAGCATTACTTATGTTTCGTTTGGAGAGGTGCGGTTGCCCGCTACACTTTGAAGCGAGGCGACCATCTTAGTCCTCAGGAGTAGCAACGCATCTACGTTCAAGCTCAGATAGGATGTTTGTGACTACTTAACATCAGGTGGTTTTCATGCTCGTTTTGTTTGCTACTCTTCTCAAATAAAAAAAAGTTTTCTGGCTGTAAAAGTGGGCTAAGCAGTGTGGTAAATATAGCAATAGCAATGTAGGTGTTGATGCATACATTAACTAATACTAGTGAATGGTATCAGGGTTACTTCGTGGAAATCCATGCTGTTATCCACAATATTGTGGTGGTGGATAGTAGCAAAATAATTCCTAACAACAACTTATTAACCAATACTATATAAAACAATGTCCATGATGCCCATAATAGAGGAAATACTAGTTCTTTCAGGATTCTTTCTTATTTTAAATGACAAAATACTTACTGTCATCACCCCAAATATTCTTATCAAAAGTCTGTCTGATTTGCTTGACTTTCCTTTTTCTCTCTAATGCAATTTTCCTGTTTTTTCTTGCTAATTCTACCTTTTTCTGCATAGAACCTTTCACTAACCGTCGCTTTTCAGTAACCTTAGACAAAGCAGTAGGCTTCGATCCAATAGGATTTACATGGTTTCTTTTAGCGTTTGGATCTTGAACCTGAAATACAAAAGGCTTACTTAGACAAGAAAAAATTGTATTTGTTGGTAAAATTATATAGTATCTTTGTCTAATAAGTGATTAGATTGTACACTCAATCTAAAAGATAAAAATGAAAATATTGCCAGTTGCAGTAAGAAAAAAAACATTTTTTTGTCTATTCAAAATATTATTGAATAAAAAGATTCAATGATACATGCAACTCTTTTGGAGATGGCCTTTAACATAAATGGCACCTTTTTAAATGTGAGTATGGTTTTTTTTACCAACCTAAAAGGTAGACAGTCCACCCGATGGAAAGGACAAGTGACTGTCTATTGACATTTGGATATAAGGGTGTTGCCAATGCATGGTCAATTTTAAAGTAAAGAACTGCTTTGTACCAAGTCAAAGATAGAGCAATGTTTGTCAGATGCTAAAAGTACAGTTTGAATGAGTGTGAATGTCTGCCTTTTTCATAAGCCACTGTAGATAAATTATGTTTCAGTTTTAGGAGAACAGTTGTCAGCTGTTGCTCTTCATCCATAAAAAAGTTGGTTAAAGATGTACATAGCCAACTGTGAATACATCCTCATTTGATATTTCTCTTTTTTAAAAATATATGTATCATATTCTGAGACAAAAATCACTTTACCTTTGAAGTAGGTAGTAAAATTTCATAGCATTTAGGAACTTGGGATAACAATGCTCTCTTCCTCAACTTGGCTGACATAGGCTTGATGTCTGGCTTTTCCTCTGGCTTTCCCTCAGTTTTCTCATCACCAACTGTGTCTATTACAAACAACTCTTCATCTGGCTTTGAATCAAATTTACTGTAAAATTGATTAAAGTTTATCATTCTACATATTGTTCTACACAACAAATAATCAAAAATTAGCAATATTTTTCTAATGATAGGTAAAATCAAATGTCCAATATGCTTCTTAACGGCAAAAAAATGCAAGATCTAGATAGGCTCCTAATGATATAGGAAATCCACTGTTGTATATACCTTCTAAAAGCTAAATATTTGCAAACTGTTGAAATATTTATATTGATAGTTGAAATCACTTGCTCTATATACCTTGTAATAAGTTAGAATTTGCATGGTATCAATGAATTCAGAATGGTAGCTTAGAACAGTTGCCTTCCATGGATTCAAATAGACGGAAATTTGCAAGGTATTGATGCGTTCATAATGATAGCTGAAACTAATCATCGTACATACATCTAACGAGTAACTAAAAAAGTCCAGGCGTCAATAATAGGCAAAAACTTACGATATGATAGCTGAATACACGTTGTTGACATGAAACATAACCTCACCCGAGTCTCTCTTCCAGCCGCTGGTCCTCTAAGAAGTCCTCTACATCGCGAATATCACAGTGTTTACGCCACGCTTTCTTGTTCTTTTTGGACACATGCTTCTTTTTCTTTACCACCGACATCTTCGTAAATTTAATAATATTTTCGTGAACACTACTATGTACTCCGTTCCGTTCACGTAAAAAGAGAGTAAATTACAAATGTTCAGATGACATTGACATATTTGACTTGAATGTTGTTAATCGGATACTTTTTAAAATATTTGATACAGAGTACAATTTCATCCACATAAATAGTTCGTATTAGACATATTGATAACACAATTATAATATAGGTATAGGCGACGTATTTAGCAAATTTGTAGGTAAAACATATTTGTATTAATAAGTAAATAAATCTATCTGAGAACACTTTAACAAGTCATATCAATATTAATTATTAGCTATCATACGTACCGTACGCCCTATGGATCATAAAGTAAATGAAAATAACTTAATCATTGTTAAAATATTTTTAAATAAATTGAAATAAAAGATATAAATTAAAATTCACTACACGCTTATGAGAGAATACTTTTATTTATTTATTCATTTTATTAAAACGTAATTTTCGGCATTTTTAACTTAGACCTCATAATTGTTTATGTCTATTACCTTCTGAAAAGTTTCCCAGAGGGAGCTGTATTATCCACTTTCAAAAATATATTTTTTAAAGCATCGATTGACAAATGAGTCAGAGTAGTCATAGTAGTGAGCACATTCAGTCTATAGTCCTTGTGTCTCATGTATAAAAGAATCGAGTTTTATACTCTTCACTGAAATCATAAAACTAGTACTACTAACCTTCTCCTCTTTTTCGAACACGTTACTAATTGTAGGTAATAATGGAATGTTTCTATATTTTAAGGAAATATTAAACAAATATAAATATAAGTAGTAGTAACGTGGGATTTTGTACACTTAATCTTTATTAATCGCATCAGTTCTTTAATATTTAACAAAATTACAATCTAAAGGAACAATTAAAGGTCAATACCGCAAGTCCAAAGTGTAACAAAATTTTAAAACTTGTGAAATTGAATTGTGAAGGCGCAATTGTTTGATTTTATAAGACTTTTGACGCTCTTGGGCACATATGATACCTATGTAGAATAAAAGTCGAACATAGATGCATTAATTCCCCTGTAGACTTAGATAGTGTACAATGTGTTTGTACCAATGACAGTTATTAAAAGGAGTGTCGAGAGATTTTTTTCGTTGGGGTTGTTCTCGTCATTTCTTTCCTTTGTAAACAGCTAACAATCAATCAAGTGTATGTAAATACCTTATAGTGAATTAAAGGATTTGAATTTGAAATTGTTCCCTCATTTATAACGTATATTAATATCCTTTTCATTCACTATATAAATTTACTATCGATTTCAATTAATCTGTTGTAATTGTCACACTTTGGAAGCGAGGTATCGACATTATTAACAATGGCATCAGCTAGGCGGCTCTGATGTAGAATTTACTCATCGCAATCTTCTTCTTCTTCTTCTTCTTCGCCCTCCTCGTCCTCTACCTCCTTAGCTACCACGAGTTCTTCTTTTGTTGATTCTGAAATTTAAATATTTTTTACGTTACCATCAAGCAAGAACCGACTGTGCCGCTTCTGGACACCGGTCTTCAAAATTTGAAATAGAGATCCAGCGTCTATCAGACTGACGTGATACTTAAAATATTCTACTACTGAGCAAGAGTCTTGCTCAACAATAATCTATAACGCTCGTACAAAGAAAAGACGAGGAACAGTTGTCCCTAAATTACAATTTAACCAAACCCTAGTGAATAAATTTGTATTTCAAGCTATATTCAACTATAAAGCCAGTGAATGAGCAAATATTAAAAATTACAAAAGTACATATACTGGATACTTACATTGCCCATGTTTAATACTATAATCTACATATTACAGGTTCGTTTAAAATAAGCAACAGCCGTTGTCTTGATGTTAATTGCAATATGATAACTTATAGCGAGAGCAATAAGAATATAGATTATGTATAATTTATACAAGCATTGCACCTACCTTATAAATAAATCTAATTTCTATTTGGCGCAGCTACTACTTAGTACCACTTAAAGAAACCCGCTTCATCACGATTTGAGGGTTCCCTATTGGTCAACAGTTCCTGAGATTTAGCGAAAGTTTCCAAATCCGGAAATTTCTCTAACGTAGAATGCGAGTCAAGTAATTCAATAGCCTGCTCATTTTGTATTTTATACGCCTCTGAATCTTGATTTTCTATTTCAAAGGATTCTAAGTTGGATTCGGAAGCGGGTTGAAAGGAATGATACTGGATTTTAGGGGAATTGTCCTGTATGAACTGGTGTGGCTCGTCTTCTGGTAATAAATCGAGAACTATCAATTTAGGGGATCCTAGTTCAGGAGCGTTTTGGCGTTTTATAGGATGTCCACGGGACTGCTGGAGGTTTGAAAAGTGCGAGATGATCTTTTCTTTCGCTGGCGGATGACTCTGGAGTTGACCGGACTCTGAAAGAAGGGAAAAGCTCGCTTAACGAATCATCTGGATTCGTCCACTGGCGAGTGAAGCAAGAATATTCAACTTTACAAACAACAGATTGATCCATTCCAAAATGGAAAAAGACTGTTCTAACAAATTTTTGAGTATGTATCAAAATTTATGATTATTAAATAGAATATTGAGAAAACAATTCGTTGACAGAAAAAAATATGTTTATTGTCAAGATAGCAACTGCTGAAGAGTTAAACTACTTATTACTAAAATTGCTAACAATCCCTTTAACTGTTTCGGAATTTCCCAGAATGAAGCCTGACTCTAGACATATAGATAATATTGATGCTCTAAGTGAAATTTACCTGAATAAGAATAAGCAAGCTGTATCTAAGCCTTAGTCGGTATCACTTACCTTATCAGTAGATTTCTGTTTTAATATTCATCTTGATTGAATGTACTAATAGAAATGTGCTAACAAATATAATAAAGCTTGTAACAGAAGCATGTCCAAAGATGTTTTCTAATATCAATAGTTTGCTATCGAAGAATATTTAACACCATTCCAACAAAACACAACAGTTAATTCAGCTCTTTTTTACATTACAAAGCATTTTTATTCTTGCTTATAGCAACGCTTTGAAGACTAATTACCTATTTATTGTATACTTATTTGACGCTTATTATAAACTTATATATTTTTACGGAAGCTTTATTCACAGATATTAATAAAATTTGAAGATGATTTTACAAATGCAGATTTTGTATATCGAAATGTGAAAAACGCATGTGTCTTAAAAATTATGTAGATTTGGTGGTAGTTACTTAAATCACAATTATTTTTGACGCCGAGCTTAATGATATCTTAAACATAACTAGTTTAGGTTGGGTAATAGTCAGACAAGAGTTAGTCAAGTTAGGAATAAGTGAGATGTCATAAAGTCAGAAGAAGTCGAAAGAAGTCAAAAGTCAGAAAAGACAATCAGTCGGCAGTCGTATTGAAATGACCAAAATTGTAACAAAAATATTTTTATTTTAAATACAACTGTTGTTTCACCATTATGGCTTAGACATCGCACTTAATCGAGCTAAATAGCGGTGTTCTTTGAACTTTTTTACTTTCTGATATAACTTTTAAAGTTATAAAAATACAAAAATAAAAAAGTTTTATATAAATTTCAATAAATATTAAGTTTGAGTATAAAACAGAAAACTGTAAATATGAACACGAAAATGCAATTAGCTACTTACTTTAGTATAAATTCTTTTATTTACACTACCTACAGGTGGCTGAAATTAGAATAGGATTCAAAATTTACTTGGAAATGCAAAAATATCAGTAAAAAAGTAATAAAATTGATTGCAGCTTAAATAAACTGCAAAATTTTGAGATCCTATTCTAGAATTCTTCCAATATGTTCTGAGACTGGTCATTCTTTTATTGGTCCAGATTACATATTGCCATTTTGATTTACAGAATTTTTCAAAAATCTCGGAACACCAACTCGGTCAACCCACGTAACAAGAGATTATGCTACGTGGTATAAATTTGTACATGTGCACCCAAGGTTTCGCAGGTACAGTCAAGAAGACCTGGAGATAACATTTCGTAAATACCTCTCTATTATTGCAATGCTTGACATAATTTTGGAACCTATTACCTGTAAATCACTCGAGGACCAATAACCGAATAGAAAAAGAGACTCAGAACTCTCGACCTAAAACCTTAGCTACTAGTGTTGGTAGTCCGACTGGTAATATTCTTGGCTGTTCTGTTCAGCTGGTACTGCGGTGTACTCCTGGCTAGTACCTTCGTGGGCTGCGTCCTTCTGTGCGAGACCAGCGGCTGCTGCCTTAGCCGCCGCTTCTGCTGCGTTAGCCTGAGCCTGTTGAGCTGCAGCCTGGAGAAATAAAAAATATATGCATCATCTCCTAAGTATACAGAATTAACTGCAAGATAGAATTATAATACAAACTCAAGTAATATTATTAATAACTGTTCCAGTTTTAAAAGTAAAAATCTATCTTTGTTTTATTATTCTGTTACATTTCCATTGCATTACGAAAGACATTATAAGATCTAGTTTATCTATGCGTTTAATATGCCACTAAAATCAACAATAGGTATAAAAGAAAAGAAAAGGAAATGAAACATAATAAATATGTAATTTAAAAAGAAGTAAGTTAAGAAGAAGCAAGAATGGAGTGAGTATATTTATTTATTAATTAAAGCCAGCCATAGACTACACTAATCAGAAGACCATCGATATCTTAATATCTTCCAGAATGTATATCTTGGACATCCTCGGTTCCTGTTAACCAAAACGTTAACAGTTAAAACAACCGTTAAAATATTTTAATCAACATGATATACAAAAGAACTATGAAAATGTACACATTAACAAATTTTCTTTACTGCATTGCAAGAGCAAGGAGTAAATAGTAATAACTGTATTTATTCTAAATTATTACCATGTTTCATAAATAACTATTAAAAAAAAAAACAAATAAATCGATTGTTTTTGTTACAAGATATTTTAGATAAAACATACTCGGTAAGGTAACCAGGTAAAGGTACTGGTTATGTTTCGATTAGGAAGGTTCGGTTACCAACTTCACTTAGAAGCGAGGTTACCAACTTCGTCCTCTGGAGTAGCAATGCATTTACGTACAACCGCAGATATCGCTACCTCAAACAGTTCTGGTAGCTGGTATGCTTCTTCGTAACATAAAAATTCCTGAGCAACTATTTCCATCAGTAACAGACGCTCAGCTTTGTTAAGCACCTGTTTCTACGTTGACTTACCTGAGCCTTTCTAGCGGCGGCCTGCGTGGCCTCGAAGTCGATCCGGACGCCGTGGAGTTGTTCTTGAAGAGTGTGGAGACGCTGCCTAGCCGCGCCCACCATGGCGGTCTGAGCACCCAGTTCCCCAGCAGCCTGCGACGCCGCCTCGTTGGCATTTTCCGATGTCGCTTGGGCGGCGTTCAAGGCGGCTTGGATTACGTTCACCTGCAGACCGGGAGCGTTATGGCGTCAGTTATAGTTCGTTGAGGGTGTCAAGCGCTGCTTGGATTACTTTAACCTGCATGTCAGGAAAGATTTTATATGTGAATGTCGGCAGCAGAAGATAAGTAACAGAATTTGAAATTATACTTTACTTTTGATTATTTTTTCTTAATTCGAAATTTTTAAATAATATATAAAAGTTAAAGGCGACAGAACTAGAACAAACCGAACCTAAAGGGTTAGCTGAAGTCGCTGAAAGCAGAAACCTTTTGCAGATAATCTCTTGCAGATAAGTTCTTATTTGCGTAAATGATTATTAAGAAAATGGTTTTACGACTTAAAAGTAAATTGTTATATTACTTCAAGGTGAGAAAAGTGACGGACTATAGCTAGTCTATGAATATAAAATTCAGATTTATGGTTTAGTGATCGTTTATTTTGTTTTAAAGTATTAGGTACTTCTGTTAAACTATCAGATATGATATTCCGATGGCAGAGATGATGTATGTCTATAGCCTATTTTTGTGAATAATAAGGATTCATGAAATTTAATGAGTTGGGCTGTCCTCTAAGCTTTAAATTTATTTTTAATAGCCTGTTCTAACTACACGAGATTGAAAAGAAATGAGCGGAAGAAGACTAGCAGATACAACAATACGTTACTTGTACTAACAATAATATCTTTAATAAACTCAAGTACATCGTATATATGTAAAATAACCATTTGATTCTAAAACTTTTTTATCATGTAACGATATTCATATATAACTATTTTAAACTATTTTCGTAATATC
>DWON01000419.1:0-33988 GCA_018251015.1 Phocides pigmalion okeechobee | reverse complement strand
TGCAGGCCACCTGATGTTAAGTGGTCACTGCAGCCCATGGATAACCACGTCCAATCTCAAATAGAACAGAAGTTCTACTTAAGGGTGGACGCCGATGAGTTCCTACTCTTGAGGACTAAGATGATTGCCTCCAATAATGTGTATGTGTAATGTACATAATGTTTCCACTGAAACGCAACAATTGTTTCCTACTAGAAACGGGTGTAATGAGCCAACCCGGTTGGAGTGTACAAGTTTTATCATTTTGAACTATAATAAAAACATGTTAGGTAGGTCCCTTTCTGATTTTACTTGGCTTTGGATGATCAATACATTTAATATTTTAAAGTACATTATTATTATACGTAGGTATCTCCGAGAGCAATTAATGTATAATAACTTAATTGGTAATAAATACAAACAGGTGTTCATACAATGCTACGCAAAATAAGCAGTTTCTTATTTATTTACTATATTTTCTGCAAAAAGTTTTCTTGACTATCTATGGTTTAGTCTATACAAGAAGCAACGATGGCACAAACGAATCAATATTTAAGTATGTAAAAAAATTCGTGTCTCAGCGTCTCGGGTATAGTGATCAGTGATCCAAGAGGGCTATTTGACACGGAGAAACCTTATTGTTAAACCTTATTTATATACGTATGTTTGCGAGGCGAGAGCTAATTATTGGCAATATTTAATGAAATGGAAGTAGCAAACAAATTATCCAGCCTACCTGATGGTTAGTAGTCGCTGCCATCTATTGAGAGACCACCTTAGTACTAAGGAGAAGCAACGCAAATAAATTCGATATCCGGTAAGGAATCCTGTTTAACATGGGCTTGGTTATAAAAATCTAGAGAGGGTAATGACCACTTACCATCGACTAAATTGCATTCTAGTCTGCTACTCGAATTCTATGAAATCAAACAGATGAAACATTTTCTACCTATCGGTAAAATAAAATCTTACAGACAGCCAGATGGGGAATGACGTAACTAATATTTAAAATTGATTGTCGAACACGCATATCGCATGCGAACTAGAAGCCCCAAGAGATCAGTTACATGTTAAAATTCTTGTACTAAAATTGTCTCTAAGTGAGAGTCCCATTGATACGTTATAATAAGTCTTCCCGCTGCAGTGCCCTAAAAGACGGTATAGGATACGAAGGTAGGTACTCAAAAGGAAGAAGACATCTGTGATCGAATATAGTACCTGTTCGGCTATTCTATAAAAATATATTAAGATATCCACGGGAGTGATCGCTGATGTTGATAACATGAACTTGTTGTTTACTTGATACTTATATAAAATAAGAGATGCAAACACATCCACATTTATTTGTACCATTCAATAAAAAAACCTATTGCATTTATTTTTGAAACATTATTTTTATAATCGCTACATTGTTTGTGATATAAATTGATCTTTAAGTTCCCATCTTCGTAATAAAATATTCAGTGTTTATTAATGTAATTACCAGTAGGTGACCATATGAAGGCCTTTGGTTTCATGTCAAATTGTCTTAATATTATTTTAATCATAACACTAAAATAGTATGTACGCTTACTTTAGTGCGAGAGGCCTCAATTATCCGACGTTTCATAGGATATGCTAACCGCGATTTCTATCGACGACGGGCGGCATTCACATCCTTCCGTAATCGGTACTTTAATTTTTGCCATATCCGCCATTACAAACTATTGAACAGTAGTTAATTTATATAATTAGCAATTTAGTTAGTACTAATAGTATTGGCTTTTTTTAAGAAAACTTCTTGATGACACTTATATAACATACCCTAATGATTAAAAAAGTCAATTCAACTATCTTTCCCGTAGAGTTCGGTCAAGGTCATCTTCTACTTAGTTGTCTACTCATGATACAGGACTTGATGACACTAAACACAATATGTCAACTGTAAGCGATCGAGGACTGGGCTAGGTACTTATAGACTAATTGAAGCGTCAAATCAGGATAGGGTCAATAATATGCAAGTTCAATAATTATTTCACAGACATGTGAGTTATTAAGTGTATCAAATTCCTGTTCATAAAATCACTTTGAATGATTGGAAGTATAAGTGTATAAATATACCCTAAATTATTATGGAAAACAACTGAAAATTTTCAAGAAAATGAACACATTTTTAATGAAAGAACACTTTAAAGAAATGCTTTAAACAACATTTTGTCTCCGTCTTTCGGTGTCAGACATATAATTTTTAACTTATAACACGAAGGGTTTTTGAGTCAGACATTAAAACATATCTTTTAGTACTTAAGAAACTAGCATGTAATATTGTTATGTGAATATCTCTATTTACGGTCTCAATTTTATTACATTTGGTTGTTGTTGATAATAAGATTAGTTTCTCCGGAAACATTTACGCCATGTGTACAAAGGAATCTAACTTCTCACATACTACTTGCTAAGGACACATACCTATGAACACGATGCGGGTTACTTCGTCACACAAAAGCAATTATCAAGAAACACACATTTAAACTTAAGTAATCACATTACACTTAAACATTTATTTATTTATCAAGAGAATTCAATGACTATTTTTACGTTCACGAGGCGTTGTAAGGAATGATTATTATCTCGCTCTCGATAAGCGATGATAACAGGTATATTCCGAGAGCACTGATAACTGCTGTCGCCGGCATTGCGAAATACATCGCTTATCTAGGACTTTCCAATCAAAAAGAATAAGTACACAGTTCTACACTTCTGTTTTAAAACAGAATATTCCTTACATTGTAACCGAATTACACATTGGTTATGTATATGTAAGGCAAATCTTGGATAAATTTATTGATATTTAATAAATTTATACATACTTAACTTTAGTAAAAAATAAATTACTTAATGTGACCAACTGTCCAAGGAATTTTCTATAGCAAGGCTTCGATGGGCAAGGTTAAATAAGAGTAGCATTTTGGGTTACGAAGATGTCATTTTACTAAGCAGTCCTCAAGGATGTTAATACCATTACAATACCACCTCATATCACAATAACGCAACATTGATTAAGGGAGTGAATAATAAATACTAAACGTATGTGTAAGTTTGTACTTTGTATTTTTTTGTTTTCGAAAAGTAATATAAGGGTGTACAAGCCAGCTGATGTTGTGTGGTCGCTGCAACTCATGGACATCCACATCCATCTCTAAGCAGATCTGATCTATTGTAATGTGGGAAGGTAGGTACGAAGACGCCTTGTTATTCCTGTCAACTGAAATGAGTTCCTCGCTAGTAAATATGACCGGCAACCATTATATCAAATTTATTAAAAAAGTTCTGCTTCCCGACTTAATTTGCATAAAGATAATATCTTAGTGAACATTATACTAGGCAAACGTAGACCTATTACATAATAGTTACTGCGGTTCGGTGGTTATGTAGAACTCACATGTTTCGGAATAGCAATCGAAACAATAACACTCTGTCTACGTAGATCCGTCTGAATTCAGTCTAACAGTACTGGCAAATATCCATTGGTTGCCACAATATTAAAGCCCACTACACCATTTTTTGCGATTTTTGCTATATCTTAAATTTTAAATTATATGTGTTAGATATATAGGAGTAGGTAAAAACACCGATTTTTTAATTTTTAATTTATTTTGTTCGAAATTATAGTTATTGACCAAAGATTACTAATGCTTTTCAATTGAGAATAGACTAATAGATATCTATTCCCAATTGCAAAGGCTCCTTGTGCAAAGTGCAAATTGTTGTCAAACGTTTAAACAAATCATAGACAACATTTTCTGTTTTTTATTTTTTTTTTCATGAAAAATTAACGAAACTTTATTAAATAGTGAAAAAAGTTCGGCAACCACTGTTATAGACAATGATAGTTCAATAAAGGTTCTATTAAAGCAACCTTCCTTAATAATTATTTTTCAGAAAAGCTTAAGATTTTTACAACAAATAAATTCTTGTTGTAGGTACACTAAACTAGTAATTAAATTACAAAATTATACAAAAAAAACCCTAAAATATGTTATTTATCTTTCTTAATAATTTGATATTTTGCGGACAAAGAATGATGTTATATGAAATTCTCATGAAATTAAGTATTTTACTCATCTTTGCTTATTGCAAGGAATTGACAACAATAAGTTCTTTTTAATAAAATAAATAAATGCATACTATGTAAGACAATACAGTTTACATACATAAATATTTTTAAATAGGGAGTTAAGGATTCCAGTAAATATAATGTATTCTGTGGAAGCAGTATAGTTGTTAACTTGAAACAAAAAAATGTGGGATTTTAATAAAAAATAACATTCTAAAAACGACGAACATCTTATGAGATATTTATTACATTATAATCCACAACTCTATCGTATTTCCGAATAGGATCCTCAATTTTTATGTAAAATACACCCATTTACGGTAACAAAAAAATATACTTACACAGCATTATATTTCCTGTGTGACACTACTTTGTTTACTACCGCTTATTCGTTAACATTAATGGGTCGTTATTAAGAAGAGCACTGCACTAAACTGTACTACGAGTTTTCCGAGTTTCCGACGAGCTTTCAAGTAAAGTCTTGTGCACACTTGAGTAACTCACGCCATCCCGAGACACAGTACTGAGGTGCGTAAGAGCACACGTGTTGCGACGCCACGTGCAGATTCCACAGTGAGCCAGCGCGTTCCAGGCGAATGCTCCTGCACTTGACTCACGGCTATCCACAGACCAACCCATCCTAATAATGTACAATGGGTTAAATAGAGCATTTACCCAGCTATATTGACGACGAAATTTTGTTCAATTCGTTCACTGTTCTCATTACAGAGTTACGTCAAACTTCCTTGGCTTTTGCCAACATTTTCAGACGTACAAAATGTTCGAACCCAAATTAACCGTCTGCTCGAAAAAGAGGAAGAAAGCAAGTCCACTCACACGGCGCTCTCGGGAATAAATTACTCATTTCCGGAATTATTTTCTTCTCATTGTCCTGATTCGTGCGTTCAGGTTCATTTGCCTTTCAGTACTTATAAATTACACAAACATAACAAAATTGTGAAAATTGACACAATTTATAATAATCAGAACACCGATTCCCTAAACATACCTGTTCGTTCTTTTTAATTATGTATTCGTCAACACAAAGAGTGAAAATATTTTAGCACTCATAAACAGCAATAAACACATTATTATGACTGTTCTGTTTTTGTAATTATCAAACTTGTTAGCTGTTTTTGTGTTCCAATTTCTATAATACGGCAAGTAACAGTTCTACTACGGCACTATCAGTGTTGTAACCACAAGGGGCATTGTGCAGCGCTATGAGCGTGACAATTGCTTCCGCCAAGTTCATTGTCGTGCTTTTACTAGTAGGTACCTATGCCGCGTCAAAACTCTACAACATCATAAACACTAAAATAACTCGATGGAATTCAAAGACAACCCTTAGAATTCTTAATTACACAGAGTAGGTCCGGGAAACATCTCGATAAGGCTTATCATGGGATTGTTTCTGCAAACAAACCCATCCCTTTTGAAAGGTAGGAGAACTATAGTGATCGAGATGATCATCTTAGTCTTAATATCTACGTTCGAACTCAGATAGGATTTCAGTCGTGTTTTGTTGTACATGGATATGTATGGGCTACGACTACTTAAAATCCGGTTTGCATGCTCGTTTGCTACTCTTCTCACATAAAGAAAACATGCATACTGTTTCCATAATTAGTGATCACTACGTCACTTATATTATCAAAAATATATAACCATTACTAAATACGCACTTCAGTAAGTCAGTCACAGGGACTTTATTCTACCAGATGTTGAGTACCTTCCAAGAGCTCTACCGCTATAAAACCAACATCAAGAACTCGCTACCATTTGCCTCCGGCGGTACCACCGTACTACTTATTAGTACCTATCTATCTACTTTATTATTACGACCTACTACCTATTACATTATAATTGTTTAAAAAGTATATCAAAATTACTTTTTAAGTGTTTTTTTCAGCTAGTACTCCTATTCTACGGAGTTTCTTCTCCATTGTTGATGTTGAATAATTCTAAATACATTTATATTGAAGTTACGCAAATGAACAAGCTTTGAAACCAATAAAGGTCTTGAAACAATTTCAAGTACAATCAGATTATCAAAATAGATGTCCCGATTCTGGCTTTCCCTTATGTACAATGAAATATACCATAAAACATTCCCGTTTACTTTTCTTTTCTTTTCTAATACTTATAAAAATATTGAAGTATTTGGCAAAATGCCTGAAGTATATCGAAATATAAGAAAGCCGGCCATAAATACAACGCTGAAATTTTGCCATGCTATTTATAATGTAAACAAATTGGGTCAAGTACGTACATCGTACATGAATAATTAAGTATATACCTAATCGTATGATGACCGCCCTATTCATGGTTCGCTTAGTAGCAGGTACCTCGTCTATTTTTGTGGTTTAATTAGTATAGCGATAATGAACGATGTTCAGTCTAAAACAGCTTATACAAATACATATGTCTGGAAAGCCATATTTCCCTGAACATACGTATTTATGTGAAAAGAGTAGCAAACAAGCATGCAAACCACTTGATGTTAAGTAGTTGCAGCCCGTAGACATCCACGTGCAACCACGAACACAACCGAAATCCTATCTGAGTTCGAACGTAGGTATGTTGCTACTCCTGAGTACTAAGATAGTCGCCTCGTTTCAAAGCGTAGCCGGCAACCGCACCTCTCCAATCGAAACACAAACTAACAGAGTAATGTTCTACGGGCGGGGCGAAAAATCGTAACCTGTAAAAATTGTAACCTATTGACTGATCAAAATCAAGAAATATTTTTTTTATATTTTTATAATGCAAATAAATATTACAAGTATAAAAATGTATACTTAACGATTTTAGAATACCATAATGCATCATACGAAAGATTTATTTCCTAAGCGTCAAGCTTTTATTCATAAGTGTAGTTGATTTATACCCAAATAAATCACATTTGGACACAACATTCGAGTTTCCGTCCAATATTTCCCTAAATTTTATTTAACTGCCCACAGCTGTAGTTTGTACTTACGCCTCAATTGTTTAAATTGGTTTAAATTATCCTAAGGATTGACTATACACACAGACGGACCAGACGACATTCAATTAATATAAGGATAAAGATCCAAATATTAATTGAATTGTGTATAAGAGTAGAGATTCTAGGAACATAGATACATGAAATTATTTTTTAATTTATACTTAAAAGGCTTCTCGAATGTAGATTAGTTAAGAAACGAATTCTAATTCATAGAATATAGTGATTCCAGATTCCATGCTTTCCGGATATTACAAAACTCAACATTTTTCTAACGAGGACTAAAGGTACCTATTAGTACGTTAAAACTTATCAAATTATGTATTTTATATCAACTATTGATGAAACATCGATGCTATTCAAATGTGCATTTTTATTTAAATGATTTTTATTTTCACATTATACTTTAAATCAGTTTATTTCAATACTAAAATATCGTTATAACTTCCAAGACTGTAAAGATTGATTACATATGTACAAATAAAACGTAATTATTAAAACCTAAACATTTATAATACTAGTTATTTAAAGTTATATATGCCTTCCTATGTATTTATTCCACGACCTCTAATAGAGCTATTAGAAACCGACTAATCATGCTGTCATTTAAACATTCGCTATCACTGCCTCGCAGGTAGCAATGAAACATTGAGGCAATGTATTGAAGTCCGTATTAGTATGCAGAGATTGTCGCTTACGGTACTGTGTGTAGCATTGTTAGGCAGGGTTTCGGTCTTTGATCCCAAACTGGATAAGGGGAAAGTAGAATTTCACCCAAACAGTACAACAATAGTGAAAACATGAATCATTTTCTTAATTCCAATCAGTACCTACGTAAGACAAGAAATAAGTTCCTTAAAATCATAACTTTCTTCAATAATAGAAATATGTAGCTTAATAGACAGAAGTTTTCGTCCTATCTTCATATTAGTCCATTAATTCGTAGAATGTTAAGTATCTAGGTAAATAAGGAAATCATTTCAACAACTGCTTCATAAAAGTTTTTCACAAGGAAAATTGTGACAAAATTATTTTTCTTTTAAAACATTCAATATTCTTAAGGAAAGTTTTTTAGCGACCTTATTTGGCTATTATTTATTTAATCAACTATTTACATGCCTAATTGAAACTCTTATATAAATGTATGTTATTGCAAAAGACAACAGAGATATCTATCGACAGGACAAGATATCTATCCACTAGAAAAGCGGAGTCATGGTTGAGTACCTACGTACTTATCAATGTCGATATAAAAACTGCTACGTTGTTACTGCTAAAATATAACTACACCTGCATACACATACATATATGTCATACTAAGCTAATTGGAAAGTGTACGAGGGCAATATGATTTTTTCCTGTTATATGGGTAAATTAGGCGTAGCACTTAGGGGTAGTAACCTTAGGCAGAATAGCATGTGATATGTTTGGTTCCAGTGTTGACTTACCAAAGGTTACAACTTAAATACTACCTTGCCTTTTTTGATAAGTTTAATCAAATTTTAAAACCCATATTGCATATCGTTCTACTAATATACCCTTTAATAATAATTGCAATGTAGGTATTGCTGCCATGAACAATCAGCAAGCATTATCAAAACAAATGAGGGGATTGATAGATTAAAAAAATATATTACTTTAACTATATTGTAACAATATTAATACAATAAATAAATTCATAAATTAGGATAGCCTCAATTTACGCTAACTAACGGCTAATGGCACAATAATCGCCTGATGTGAGCATTTACACAGCCTCGCCGGATCCCGTCGGGCTCTCCCTGCAATAATGAAATAATTGCAGTGATTAACAGTTCAAGTACACATGTGGATTGCATTTATAACTCACGTTGATATGATTACATAAAGAGTTATGTTTATTCTATAATTCTACAACATACTTGGCGCATGTTAAACACTTGATACGTATTATAACTCTTAACTGACCTGAAATACGGCTGAAATTCGTATATGTCGTCGATAACCTTGCGAATACGACACGTGACGCTGCAGGTTGGTTGCTGGCGACCGTAAACAGACATAGCACGCTCAAACAGCTGGTGCACTGAAGTCAACTCGGCAACTGTAAATCAACAATTTATTTTAACTACTTACACGAAATTTTAATTTTTTATTTATTTATTTAAATAAATAAATAAATAAATAAATTTATTACATGTGGCAAACTATACCAAAATCAACTCTACAACTAAAAGTCGACAGCCCTTATTTTATTCTAACGAAAAAGCAGTCCACCTGGTGGTAAATAACCACTGTCGCTTCTGGACGTCAAGACAATAATCAACCCCTAATAACTTAGAACCTACTCAGGGAAAGTCAGTTGCTTTGTAACCCGTAAAGACTAAACAAAACCACGAGGTTTGCTGCTGAGAGAAAGAAACAAAAGAGAGAGAAACAAAAGCTGAGAATAAAAAACACAAAAAAAACACACACACACACAGACAAAGTCACACAATACCGGTAAAATGAATTTAATCGTACGCAGAATTTGTTTGAATAATTTTGATTTCCTGCAGCAATGGCAAATTTTGAAAACGAATCCACACAATGAGTTAGCCGAATAAGATGAAGTTAGCCGAGTATATTTGTGTCTTTGTAACTAACAGCGGAAATAGAAAATTTTGCAAACTACGATCTGTAGAAACAGTATTTACATAAACAATCGACTCAACTTACAAAGTTGCTAGTATGGATAAGTAACCTAACCAAACAAAATCTGCATAGCAACGAATAAACCAAAAGAACTCTTTGTAGTGATGTTTATTCTATGTATAATTAAATATTTATATTCGATCGTAATTACTAAATTGAAGCAATGTAGCTAACCTACCAATGCATATAGAAATATAGAAACAACTCTTCAACCCATCAATGGACCGTGAGTGGAGGAACTACGTTTTCTTTGCCTCTAAACATGCTTTACAACTACTCCAGTGCAATGAATAATAGACCACCTGACCGCAGCATTTTTTTTACAATAACTTTGTTAGTCCTTCGAATAGGTTAAATAACTCTAAAAAAGTTATCAGAAAAAGAAAAAGCTCAAAATTATGTCCTTAAAACTTAACTTGTACGATGCAACTCTTCAGAACCACAGAGCTACAAGCGCTCTAAAAAATAAGGCATTATTATTTCATAATCTGGAAAGTATAAGAACTAATGTCTCTAATTTTAAAGTACTAATTACGAACACCAATTTCTTTAATCTCTAGGGTTTACGATTTTGTCACTCATAGTTTAAAACTATTTATTCTATAAGTATTAAGCGTCTGATTCTATATACTCCCTATACGTATACTTTCCAAATTAAAGACAAAATATTACATTTCGAACATTTTCCTATCCCTTTGTCGATAATTTTAATTTATTTACAGACTTGTATTATTAGAAAAAAAGGAATTTAAACTTACCATCACTGCTACCAAAGTGACGATCATCTTCATCATTGTTATTGTTGCCATCTTTCTTGAACGTGATGAGTTTGGGTATCACCAACAACATACACACAACAGCTATCATTGTCACGATCTTTTTAAATATGAGGAATTTCAGCAATAATTTTGCGATCGTCAATATGTCTAACTTAAGAGAGAGCTTGTCCAAAAAGCCTAAACCAGGCGCAGTGTATGGTACGCCATAGGATGGTTTGATTGGAGGACCGTAAACGGGCGCTAGCGGTTTGTGAATTGGTGGGCCGTAAGAAAAAGAAGGTGGTCCATATGTTGGTGCCGGTGGTCCATAGGTCTGCGCCGGAGGTCCATAACTCGGTGCGGGTGGACCATAAGTATTCGTTGGAGCATTATAAGTGATATCCGATTCGAACTTCACTGGCGGTCCGTAATTTGACGGCAAATAACTGTTAGAAGGTGACGGCCCGGAGGGACTTGAAGATCCATATCCGCTGTAACTGTCTCCGTTGGAAGAAGACGGAGTATAATCGTAACCAGAACTATAACTGTCGTCGCGATTTGAAATCTTCTTTTCTCCGTCCTTTGCAGTTACGATTATAACACCCTGTTTAGCTTTTTCTGCCTCGATGCGCGACTTGGAATACGCGTCCAAGTACGTATCAGTTTTCGATATCGATTTTGTGCCATTACCAGGCGGCCCGAGAATGGCCGATACACATGTGCTTAAAGATATCACAATCGCAATATATCTAATAAATGCCATGTTGCGAGTAATCCTTGAGCTACCGAAAGAAAGAAGTTGTCTCCATCGATCGCGACTGACGAATGACAAGCGACATTGAGTCCCATTCAGTTTTCACTTTTGACTTACCGTAAAAGAACCTAAATATGATAATGGAACACAATTAAATTCTCGAAGTGACCCCGAGTGCGTTCCGCATTGCTCATGGTAAGTAGGCGCGCGTACGCTGTACTTCGCATGCTAATGGACCTTAGAGACCAGCGCCCGCTCCGGCAGCTAACCTTGTAGGATGAACTGCCCCATGACTTAGAGCCGTTCATTGCATAAAGAAATCGTTATTAGGCCGTAATTTTCTTGTGAAAGTCGACTTGGGTGATAGAAACTTTTATAAGAACAATTAATCAACGACTTCACAATGAGATCTTGCAAAAGCTTAAAGCTATGTTTACGATAATTGGCACGTTACTTAAATCAGATTTAAACTCTGATCTGATAATTATCTTTATCTCCTTAAATAAAATATTCAATGCAAATACAATACCATATACTTACATGCATAACGCTTCAGTGTACCGTACGGTACAAGAAGAATTCAAAGGCATGTCACGTAAAATTTGGTAACACGAAAATCTTATTTGGAAATTAGCCAAGATGACAAATTTATGTTACACAGTACAGAAAGACGACTACGGCATAATTGCATTTAAATTTTTGCCGATTTCTACTGCTCAACAATGTAATTTCACTCACAGAGTTAAATGAAATTGCAAGCTTTAATATTCTAAGTCGGCTTTGTTTTCATATTCAAGGGCTGTGGTACTTGATTTACATTGTGATAGGTACCATTCAAGGAAAATAAGAGTTACAATCAATAAAAATACACAAGCCCTAGTAAATATTTAGTAAATTAAGATATTTAAGTGTAATGAAGATATATAAATAAGTACAATTAACACTTTCCCTGCGGCGCGAATATATGTATATGATCGGGTGAGTATTGTGGGAGGCGGCCCTAAACTGGAGCTTAATTGATTATATTGAAGATACGCGGACAATTTACTGAAATATTGTATTTTTAGCATTTGTGTATTATCTACGAATACACAGACTTAACGTCCGCCCTCAGTCTTGTAGCGCCGACGTAAAAACAGCACTTCGCCCGTAATCCACACAAATTGTCGCTACAACACAGTTTTGTACGAGCCGCAAACGCGTTGCACCCAGAATTACACAGCAGTGTTGTAGCCGTAGGGAAAGTTAAAATATCGTTCGGCGGTTCAAACGGGAAATGGGTTGCGAGTTTTTTACAGACGATAAGTAGGTTTTCATATTTCAATCGATTGCATGTCTTATCAATCTTACCTATCAAGTAGGTGTATGCTCCATTATACATATATAAGAATATTTTCAAAAATGTTACTAATGTCTAATTCTAGCACAAAAAAGGAGGAACATGAACTCCTTTGTAACTAAAGAGACAGATCTGATAATAAAATCGCCATGTTTAATAATTAGTTTAAATAAAACTTTATTTTCATCATTATGTAATTACTATTCAAAAAAACTTATTAGAATAAAAGCCTTATCTAAAGAATGTAATGGAAGTCTGTGCCCATGCGGCATGGTGCCAAGAACGCTAGCCGCGTAGAATAACGATCGCAATTTTCAGCACGAGATGTGAACCTTGTCACTAAAACTTGTAAAAAATCTTGAAGTGTAAAATTTGACTATGTCAAGGAAAAATATAATGTACAGGTAATCTTAAAAATAATATAAAAATGAAACATACATGTTTGATACAAATTTAATTAACTCCTCTTATGAATAAATACTTTATTAACATTATTCAAAAAAATTGCCCATAGTCAAATACCTTTCATCGAAAAATTTATGTCTTTTCCTTTTCGACTTAACGTCTTTCTCATTCTTCGGGGAAAAGAAAGTGCTAATTGATTTGGTGCCTGTAGGCTTTTTCGTTGAACCAGCGTCCTCGATCTCTTCGAAGGTACACGCGGCTGCCTTCTCCTGCAACATCAGTTCCGCTGTCGACCAACTGAATCTCACAAGCAGTGGATATCCAAAAACCTTGTCAATTTGCTCGCGGATGAATTTTTTCGTTAAAGGATCTAAAAAAGAGGCACTGCAGATATAAAACATGCATGATGTAGTAAGGCATGATTGAGTTGATTTAGATTGAGTTTTGATAAATAAAGTATACTTGATTAAAACAAATGTTATAGAAATGAACGAATAAAAATCGTTATATCAAATATGTGTTTCGTCATCAAATATTTTATAAATAAACTAAAGAGTTAAAAACATTGTTTATTGAAATATTTAATTCTTAACAAAATATTTACTGAGGTGATTTAGGCGTCATAAACTATTTGTTAAATATTTTGTGTGCAGTGGTAATATTCGTGACAGTTTTAGGACCAGTTTAAATATGAAGCATACCGATTTTTCCTCAATATTAGAAATCTATTTCATGTGATTACAGGTATCTAATTCTATATTCAAAGAGAAGCAATAGATTTAATTTTGGTTAACCAAAATTCGAGACTTCATCTTAGTCGTTTGGAATAGCAACACCAAATTCGATGGGACTCCCATTCAATAAGATGATGTCAATGTGACCACTTACTCTTTTCTTTTAAATTACCAGGTAATTGATCACCATAATTATATATGATACACTAATATAATGTACACATTCAGTTTTGGATTTGTATAAAAGGGAAATAGGAGAGCAACAAAACAATGTGACAAATATATACAGGTTATTAGACTGATATTTTTCAGTTTAGAATTTCTATGAGAAGGAAACCAATAATAAAAAATATGACAAAAATTTTCATGATGCATGATTATTGTTTTGATTCTAAAATATTGATTGATGCCTACCTCCAGGATATCCACTACCAAATTGTGTGTAATCCAAATCTAGACCCTCATGAAACTGCCACACTTTCAGTGCGTGGTCTCTTGTAACTTTCGCCACTATACTAGCTGCTGAGACAATAGGGTATATAGAATCAGCTTTTTTTGCAACCTGCAATTAATCAGCAAATTAATTATTAGCATTTTTACGCATTACGATATATTAATAATTGCTTAATACTATGATTAACTTCAGTGAAATATCTTGTTAAAACTGACTTTTCTTTCAATCTTGATAAATTATTACTCACATTGCATATGATGCTACTACATAGTAATTCTTAAAAATTCTTACATATCTTTGTATGGTTTAAAAATCGACTATCTTCACTGGGGCATTTTGGGAACCTATAATTTTCTACATAATCTTGATAACTAATAACACATATTGCACACTTAATGGAATACTGTCTCAACTCAAAATAGACGATTTTTGGGAAATCGCAAAAGAAGATCTAGCTAAAGATGCTTGTGAAGAGGTATAAAATTAATACTGCGTAATTTCAATTTGATTTTAATGGTAGACAATAGATGGCGCTAACAGAAGTCTGTATGTGTATGTAATTCAATTCTGACCTATCTACTAATGGGTCAGTGTTCCATTAAGCATAAAATATGAGAAAAAGATACACATATAATGATACATTCATTAATTCATAATTATATGAATAGTAACAAAATTACAACATTTTAAGCTTTTAGTAATAACTTGTGTAATCATTGTTTTGTAATACAAAATTGCAAAAGAAAATGTAACACATTATGAGTATAAAATGGGTTATGTCCATTGGAATAAAATTATATTAGTTTTTAGTACTTTATAAGCAGAGGACCGTACATGGCACACTCTACTGGAGGCCTATGTTCAGCAGTGGACAGTTATAGGCTGACATGCACTTTATAATTAACAAGTAATAAAGACTAGCCTTTTTAATTTATTTATTGAATTGTGAAAGAATAAGAAACGGGCATGCAGGCCACCTGATGTTAAGTAGTCACTGCAACCCATGGACAACCACGTCCAATCTCAAATACAACAGAAGTTCTATTTAAGGATGGACGTGGATGCGTTTCTATTCTTGAGGACAAAGATGGTCACCTCCAACAATGTGTATTTCATTGTTTGTTTCATTGATTACACAAAATATTGCCACCAATCCATAATATATTCTTTATGTAAATATACTTACAGTAATTTTATAATCTGGGAATATTTCACTAAGTTTAGCCTGGTATTTCTCTGGTGGTCCAACAGTATCCACATAGACCTCTTTTATGTTGGCACCCATATCTGCTACTTTCTTAATCAAACCTATAGCTGAATTCATTGATACCTGAAACATACATTGTTATATAATGGGTAGTCACAATTAATGCTCTTTAACCGATTCCGTGCGGATGGCACCACACAAAAGAAATTCATGGCACAACTGTGGTGCCATCCACACGCAAGCTGTTAATTGGCGATATGAACCAGTTTAGTGGCTCGAGGTCAGACAAGTACCCGTTATATTACAATCTATAAATTGCACGATAATATTCGTTTCAGATTGTATAACTGAAACATAATTAAATTGAGATATCCATGTGAATACAGAAACTGCATAAAATTTGACAGCCTACATGCTTATATGCTACATCCTTTTTACATATAGTACAGAAAGTAATGAAGTTCAGATTAGTTTAATAATGTGAGTTCGTATTTTTAATTCATACCCATTTATTTCTAATAACATTTTGTATGTTTGCTAAACTATTCCAGTGTATCTATCAAATGTTAGTTGTTTCTACTTATGTATTTACAATAAGTATGAAATAACAAATATTCATATAACAATAGCTTTTTGGTTATTTATTTAAGAGGCAAATATCTCCACGAATCGCTGGATACAATAATACTAATTTTTGTTCAAATAGAATTTCTTAGAATACAACCGAGACAAATTCAATAAATTAAAGAAATAAAACTGCAATTCTCCACATATACACAAAAAATTACCTCATTCAAAGAATGCTTAGCTCGCTTGTACATAGAATTAGAAATATAATTAGGAGAAATGACTTCTGCAGCCCATCCCACATTTTTCAAAGCCTGCTCCTCGGTAAGCATTTTTGTGAGTATTTCATCACGTTTCTCTTCTGTCAATGCTTTGGAATCTGCACAACCAAGCGACTTAAGTACATCATTTTGACTCGATGGACAATATGCTACGCCATACACCATAGGACCTGAAAAAAAAATGTTACCCATCTAAAAATCAATGCAATGCAATGGGAGTCATGCTCCAAACCTTGCATAATTTTGAAAAGAAGACCACACTTTGTTTAACCCAAGACTATACAGATATGTGATATGATACAATACTTCAGTAAACATAATCTATAGCAATTTATCTGACATTCAGCTATTCCAGGTCATGAACATCAACCACAAAAAAAATGAAAACATTTAAAGTTTCACACAAGTTCTGCTACCCGTGAGGACTAATTATTAACATTATTTCAAAATAGGCTATATGGTGAATAATGTTATTGAACAACAAAACGAGACGTCATGTCGTAGTTATTTCACAAGTTATTTCACATATTTTACACTTATATTACCTAAAACAGGCCCACGTCCAGCTTCGTCCACTCCTAAAATGCATGATTCTGATTTACATATGTCTGGAAGTTCCGAAAAGTTCAAAAAATTCTTAAAATTGCTTTTCGATTTTACAAAATTTTCAACACTTTGTAACGAATCCATACTTAGGTATGTTATATTTTAACATTTAAAAAATATGGACGTAAGAGTATATTTTGTCAATAACTAGGAATAGAACTACATAGAATATTTTACGTTTAATAATCAAAATATCAAAATTATTTATAGTTTGTGTATACACTATTTTCAATTTCCCCCGTAAACCTTATTGCAAAATCTCAAAAGCTGTCAACTCAACAGTCAACGTAGAACGGTATTGCTAGAGTTTACTGTATTTCAAGCATCAAATTCAAATGTCTACTGAAAAGCAAACCATAAATATAAAATGAACTGCCTACGGATTCGGAAAGTATACAAAACTTTCAATAAGGTATTTAAATAAGGTAATAATAATGTACATTAATAATGTTATGATGATAATATAAGGTAGAACTCTATCGATTCTGTATTAATGACTTAATTAATTAAATAATAATTACAATCAAGTAATTATTGCACTAAATCCAAAATTACAATTCTACTAGTGTTAATATAGCAATAATAGTATTTCTTATTCTTGACATAATAGGAATTCAATATTATTTAATTGCAACAGCAGATACATAGGTATTCGGCAACTATTAAAAAATAATTTATTAATAAATACAAGGCAGAAACAAATGTCCGTAAAATTTTTAACCCCCAACACATATAGGAATATATGAAGCCTTATTATGTTTATTTATTCATATTAAAAATTATTAATAACATGATAATATTATAATAATAATTTCATATAAGATATTTACTATTTATAATCTTGGAGCTTAGAGTTCTACTTATCATAAAATCTCATTTTTTAAATCATAAAATAACTATAATAAAAGAATTAGCAAAGCAAAGTAATTAGTTGAGATGAGATAAATAGTTAATGAGTTTGTTATTAAAATGCTTCATCTTAATAAGATCATAATTTGTTTACAATTTTACTAATAAAATGTAAACAATACAATAATATTTAATGATCGAAGGATTTAGGTTGATTTTTGTTAAAGTGCCATTAAACTGATAAGCGCTTAAAGCGCTAATTTATATTCCACTTCCATCCAAGTTTTCAATACAATTTCAAACCGAATGACAAAGACGCATCCATATACAGACAGCAGTGTAGTGCAGTGTATAGCATAATATTTTTAGATGTAGAAATAAGGTGTCATCTGCTTATTTATTTGTTAAAATTTGCTAAATCGTGCGCGTAAAAGGTAAATACACAATTTTATACATTTTTACTTGCTAAATAATGTGTTTTACGTTCTAGTAATAACTGAAAACTGGTTTGTAGGTTAGAGTAGTGCGATATAGAATGCAGAACAACCCCCAGGAGCTTTCATGGCAGGCGATTCAGGCTATCGTGGGGGTTAAACTACCTTCGAACGTGTTACGATTTGATGACATCGGATTTCATTTAGTCAATAATTCGGCGTCGAGCGCCGAGGACTCGGATTCAGATGTGGAAATCGTCGAGAATGACTGGGAATCTGACAACAACGTATCCTCGAAAGCCGAGCATTCGGACAACGAGAAGATGTCGGACAGAGAGCGCAGCGAATCGCCAGTGCTGCATCTCGTCGAGCCAGACAATAACAATTCACCCAAAGATTTATTAGATTACAGAGATTATTTATCGAAAATGGACACCAAAGATTTTTCAGAGAAAGAAATGTCTCAAGTCAATGATGACGCCGATAGTTCTAATGGGAATGTGATGTCAATTGAAAACTACTTGGAAGTCACATTATCTACCGACTCAGAGGCTAGTCATTTATGTAGCCAATGTAACCAAATGTTTCCCAGTGAACAAACCCTATCCTCGCACCAGTGCAGTGCGAAGCCCACCGAAGAAAAGAAGTATCCTTGTCACGTTTGCTCAGAGAAGTTTCCTAGCTATTGGGAGCTTAGGAAACACATAAATAGCCATTTCCCTGGAATGTTGGACTCAAAGTCTAGTTTTTGTCACCTGTGTCAAAAGGACTACACTAAGACTGGATTTATGAATCATTTACGTAAGCACACGGGAGAGAGGCCGTTTGTGTGTGAGCTTTGCCACAAGGCCTTCTCACAGTCCAGCTCTCTTTCTATACACATGAAGTTTCATCTTAATGTGCGTAAGCATGCATGTACGGTGTGTGAGAAGAAATTCGTAACCAAGAGTGAACTCTCTCGTCACATGACTGTGCATACCAAGCAGAAATCTTATTATTGTGGTGTATGTGACAAAGCCTTTACCAGATCCGACAATATGAAGAAACATGAGAAAACCCATGGATAAGATAGATATATTTTATATTTACCTGTGGATAACTTCATAGCATCAGTGAAATAACAATACTATGGGAAATATTATTTAAATCAACTGCCACACTTCTGCTTTTAACAACATATTAAAACTCACTAAGCAGTTGTCGCTTAACAGATTTAGGATTGATTTTGATTCTCTTATTGCCAAAAATTTAGTCATAATTGTTAATAGTTTTCATTATTATATATATCAAACTGAAGATATCATTTTCTAGTTAATAATTTAGTCATTATGGTGTGTTTATGTGAGTGTTTTGACACTCTTAGTGTGCTGCTGTAGTTGCTTTTGAGTTAAGGTTTTTATTTATGCGATTTCTAAATGCATGTTTGGGTTACATTTAGTGTATTAGGAAAATACCTTTTACAGGTGCTCTACTATAAAGTACTACATATCTAAATCCAAAGTTGCCTTTTTAGATATGATAAAGTGATATATTTACTTGTGGATATAGGTCAAACGTCCAAAGATTCCGATAGCTATACTGTATGTTTGCATTAGATAGGGAATATTACAACATTGAGGCCTTCTGTTAAATGTGTATGTCACAAATGCTAATAATTGTTCCTGCTTCACTTGAAAGCTTTAATAACTATATTTTTGTATCTACCTTTACTGCAAGGTATTTGTAATACCAGTTGTAAAGTGTAACTTTGCCAAATTTTAGATAAGTGTATGAAGTGATTCTTATTGTACTGTGTTGTAACCAAAGCAATAATATTGTCTAATGTGCCTATTCTATTTTATAACTACACAAATACCAAATAATTTTGTAGATTTTAGAAATTTTTTAGTAATAAATTTAGGAAGTATGTGTTGGACAAGCCAAATTGGATTTTATAGTCAATAATTTTATAATATAATAAATGATAGTGTATTTTTCTATCACTTCTTGAGGCACTAATTTCCTCTTAAATGGTCTCAGAAGCGAAGGTTATTATAGCCATGTCGAACAATTAGTATGTATTAATTCTATTTATAATAGTTAAAAATTTTAACTTTGAACAAATCATCACAAATATATTATTATTATTGAAATATTTAGACATGGGTTTACTTCCCCCAAATGTTCTTAAATGTATTTTTGTAACTATGTATATGATGGTTTAAAATCTATATTTATATGTACTCCTGTTAAAAGAAATTTACTATTTTAGTACTTCAATTTTATCCCAAAGATAAGTAAATTGGCTAAAAACCAAAGCTATTAAAATTATATAATGTGCCACTTTTCAATTGCATGTACTATTTGACAATAATATAGAAAATATTGTCAATTTTTATATTTAGTAATAGACAATAATTACATTTTAAAATATTTATTGTATTTAAATTTTAAGAAGTTTAGCTGCATGAATTGTTTATAGAAATAAGTCATAAGGTTGAGCCAAATGAAAAAATACACAAAAATCTACAAGACTGACATTAATATTCAGAGTAGATATTAACTCATGCACAAAGTAAACATATTATTTATTGATACCTTTATGGAACAGCAATTTTTACTATTTATCAAAAATGCACCTTGTTATAAACTCATCATGACAATTAGATTAAGAACCGTTTAATATAAATTATAACTGTTTTATGGGGGAAAATGTAATAATTGTCGATTTTATTAAAGAGTTGTTTGTTGCAAGTCATGTTTTATTTAAATTTCTGACTAAATAGGTCATTTTCCCTTTGTTCTAGGTTACGCTAGCGATGTCTGCAAGGTTGCGTAATCTAAATCCGTATGAGTTACATAAGTACTTAGTTAACGTATATAGTCTCAATACCAAGGGTTCGACTGGATCTCTCAAACGGGACTCGTCCAGAGATCGGACGGACCTCGATGTTATCCGTGAAAATCATAAATTTCTTTGGGATGACGATGAAGTTGCCGACACGTGGGAGAAGCAATTGGCTAAAAAATACAATGACAAACTCTTCAAAGAATACTGTATTTGCGACCTAAGCAGATATAAAGAAAACAAAGTAAGTTCTATTTCACTTTGTTTTAAAGTTGAATAGAATTTCTGGTACCTATCCATTTTCTATCATTATCCTTTTTTATTTAAAACGTAATCAAAAGTTACAACCTTACTAGCCATAAGCATAACAGTTAAATGAAGCTCCGTAACGGCAAATCTGTTATTTAGATTTATAAAGATAGGTACCGTTTTTATTTTTAAATGCAATGTTGAATATAATTTATGTGCTTAATGCTCTCCCCTAGCCTTCCACGAGATGGGGACCGTTCCCCCATGAAACTCGAATTACCTTTTTTTTTGCCCCGTAGACCTTCCTTTGTGTGAGATGTTGCAGGGAACTTAACCATTTAGATTACATATAGGGGAGCTTAACAATAGCCATAGTGCCTTTTGGTAGGCTAAATATAACGATGTGTTCATTCACCGCTTCACAGAAGCCAACATCTGCCTCTGTTTTTTTACCCCACACTGATTCCGACCTTTGGGAACACATTCCAAATGTATTTTAAGCTTACTGTCTGCGTTAAACAGCCTTCACTGTTTCTATAGGTAGGTAGGTAGCTACCTATGGAATAACCATAAAATTTGGCGTTTTAGTCATTTTAGTAGCTACCTATGGAATAACCATAAAATTTGGCGTTTTAGTCATTTTAGTACTTACAGGTAAATTTTCTGATAGCCTATAAAATTTTAATAACAAAAAATTGATTTATAACATGTCGAGCATAATTTTGACTACAGGCCCTAAAATATACATAAGCCCATCAGCAAAAAAAAAACTACTCTTTAATTTTACCGTCTGTCTGAAAATACATATCACGGTAACGACCGATATCTTTAACTAAACATTTTTTTTTATATCATGGTCTGTCCATCTGACCAGATTTATTCCGATAACGGCTGAACTTAATTTCTCTGGAAAGTTACTAGTAGTATAGATTTCGTGTATTCGGATATAAAGTTTCTAATTAACGTTACATTCAAATGCCTGTGTGAAACCTTGCATAAAAAAATATAATGTAAACAAACTCAGTAGTTTTACATCAGTATTTTTTGGAACTTACACTTCTTCAGACATAACTAACCCCGTAAAACTGCACGGAAGCGTATTGAAATCTAATAATATAAATACTTCAGCTACTTGAAGTTTTTTGTGGATTAGCTTTAATGTTAAGCGTGCTGGGAATAAAATTTTTACTAGTTTTGCTATTTTTACAAAAACTATTTACTGGGAACGGGTGTAATGATATAAGTACGTACTTTTAATTTATATAACCTAAGTTTTTTTGTTTGAATTTATGAATACAGGCATTTTAACTACTTGATTTTTTGCAATGTCTGGATAAATAAGTAAGTACCTAAATACTTACATAAATTAAGATTATGTTTGCGACCAAGTGGATTCAATTTAGCGCCTACGCAAATACCTAATACGCAAGTATCTAATACTATTGTGGCATACCTACTGTTAGATTTACTAACACTAGAAACGATTTCACAAAACTTTACCCAAGATACTCGCGATGAACAAACACTCTGACAGAAGCACTCATATATTAGATCGGATCAGCGTTGCGGGAGGTGGCGCTAAACTGGAGCTTATTTGCCTAGACTGACGATGCGCTGGCAATTAATTGAAATATTGTATTTTTTAACATCTGTGTATCATCTACGAATACACAGACGTAAGGTCCGCCCCCAGTCTTGTAGCGCCGACGTAAACAAAGCAGTTTTGTTCGCCCGTAATCCATACAGATTTGTACGTAACGACTACACAGGTGTGAACAAACCGCAAGCGTGTTGTAAACCGCAGGAAAAGTGTTAAATAGGTACTTATTAAAAATACTTGTTCATTGTAAAATGGAAGGTTGCTCTACGATGGCGTGTGGAGAAAGAAGTAGTTCTAGGCAAGGGTCAGTTCCAATGCGGCGACAAGCGGTGCAACAGCGACCAAGGACTCCGATCTTGGGAAGTCAACTTTGCGTACCTTGAGGGTAGAGAGAAGAAGAACGCGCTGGTGAAACTTCGTAAGTGCAAAAGTTTGAAAAATGACTATAAAACCCATTAATTCGGTTCATGTTTAAGACTAACTTTAAAAGACGGTTCTGAGTAGGTAGGGTTGAATAGTTTTGGAAAGTACATAATGGTCATCTGTTAGGTGATTATAAAAATCATTTAGTCGTATTTAGAACGATACATTAGTAATTTTTAATCAGTCCGGTCATTCTATGATTATTTTTAAATTTTGCTCTATTTAAATTTGATCACAGACTCCTTAAAACAGGATAGCAGCGTTTCGCACTTCAAATTCTACTACGTAAAGTCCACAACATTCCTTCAGAAGAATAAAACACACATGAGGGAACTTTACATCCAAGGCTTAATCAGTTAGTAGAAAAAGGTCCGTGCGTCGGCCTTAACAGAGTGCGGTGACATGTCAGGATGCGATATGCCAGCGTCATAATTCTATGATTAATCTAATAGTGTCTGCACTCTATAAACCTTGTGGGTCTATAACAACACGTCTTTCTATTCCCGTGGTATGCATTACCAACAAAGCGACAATTGAATTTATTCAGGCAATGGCGGTAGGACTCCTGTATCTCATGTACCAAATTTATTTCAAATAAATTAAATTAGACAGCTGCCTGAGTATGATAATAATATTTTTGATACTTGCAGGTTTATGTCCGGAGTGCTCCGACAAATTAAATTATAGGTCAAAAAAACGAGAAGTAAAACGATTGAAAAAGAGTCAAAAGAAAAGAAAGAGGAAAAGCAAGAATAAGGATCATTCAGAAGATAGCGGTAGCGACGAAATCACGGAGACCGAACCCACTCCTGATGATATTGAGCCTTCAACATCTCAAGCAGCCATCGCATTGGAACCTAGTGTAGAAAACTCCTTATGGAAGAAAGGTTAGAAAACTAGTTAATGTTTACTAAACTTATATCAAGTTACGTCTATACTCAATGTCCTGACGTTATTGCTCTATGGTGAAATGATTTTCCCTCCAATAAAAAGTGATTCTAATTTCAAAATGAACCATTTAATTGTTATGTAAGATAAAATAGGTACGTATGTGTTTTCAAAGGGCCCGTATACTTCCCGGATACATCGCTTGGCGGCATTGATCATTTAACGTAGTAACGTACATTGGCGTTAATAATTTTGTTTATTGTATATTAACAACGTACAACGTATTTGAGATGTAACTTCGCAAGATCCCTTGCGCCTGAAGACATTTGCGGTGTATAAAATTAGCTGTTTCACTTAACGATCATTATGTTAAAAAAACTTGTTATTGAAATCGCAATGTTTTAAATACAACTGACAACATTACCACACCTATTTTTAGTTTTTTTTCATTGGAGAATAATTTAAAGGTGTAAAACTGAATAATTTTTGTTCCTTAATTCACAGGTGTGCAGGAAACAGAAGAGAAGACTCGAGAGGAAGAGTTTGAGGAATATTTGGAGGATTTGTTATTATAGGCATTACGTCAAAATGCGACATGCGTAAAACAGAGAAAAGACGTTTAATTTCAAATAACTGTTTTATTGCATCCTATTACATTGCTAGATGTTGTGTGATTAAGTAAAAAATTATGTAAAAAATCGCTACAATTACAATCACAATATGTTTTATAAACAATTTACATTTTAATATGAACAATACTTTTACCTATGAGCTACATTCATACTCGTACATAAAAACATGACGCCAAAATCGTTCAGTCAACAATTTTCAAAATATTAGTGCGTGATACAAATAACAAACCGCTATTTAGGCAACGTGCGAAGTTAACTAGATCTTTTACGGAGGCTAACATTATCAATAATACACTAAATATATTATTAATGCATGTTGACTGAACGGCAATAGAACATAAAGTATAAACAACAAAAACTTAATATTTACATAAAAGTCAAATAACAAAAAGGAAAATCCAGACATTACAACAACCTTAGATTAATGTTTATCACATTCCAACTTCTCAAAACCTTACTTAGCCTCCATTGTAACGAATAATTGAAATACTCAGCAAGTATCAGATTTAAATCGATAGATATGTCGTCCAGTGTCGAATGTTGGCGAGATAAAGGAACTCTGGTACTATTGGAATAGGTATAAAAATAAATTTAAGGATTGCGGAAAATGTTCAACAATGAGGCGTTTACTTTAAAAATTAGGGAAGTCCAATTAAGAAAATAATGAAAATAATGATAATTGTAGATAAAAAATAGTATGATTTTTTTTTATAAAAAATAGGATTCCTAATATATTCTTTATATTTTTAATACCACGTTCCAATTTCCAGTAGTTTGTAACTTTCTTCTATTGTTTAGTGCCAACAGTTTTCGGGACACTGCTTTGCCTATTTCTTGATTTACATCTTAAGTGTAATTCTGTACATGACGGATGTAAATGGGATGTTTAAATACGTGCAAACATGTTGATCAATAATCAAAATAAATCGATCACCAAAACAAATATTATCAGAATTAAATGTACGTTTATATATAATGTTATTGCAACAGTGTTATTTTTCAATATCAATATATTGGAAACGTAAAACATGGTCTATTGGCTGACGTAAATTAACTCACTGACGAACATCGGGAGATTTTCAGCTTTAGGGCACATCTAGCGATTTAATTCCATGCAAAAAAGACAAAAATACACTTGTTAGGCAATGTACCTTAGCTATTCCATTTTATATTATATGACTTGTTATAACATTGACTATTAAAATGTATAAAGCAAATGCAAATAAGCAATAAATTGTATAAATATATTTTAAGCAATAACATAATTTGAATATATATTTTTTTATTTTCAAAGGAATTAATAACGCTAAACAATAAAAGAGACTTCAATTTCTCTGGGGACTAAACTTATCATTTCAGACAGATCAATCGAATCTCACTACATAAAATTAGATCAAGTACGAAGATCTATGAGAATTAAAATCTAAATCCCTGAAGGTTACATACATAATTCTTCGAATGTAACTAGTACCATACAAAGGCTGTCGGTCGTTACAATGCATTTATTTATTTCGCTGCAGACTCAATTTTAATAACAATAACTCCCCCCCCCCCTTTTTCCCCGCTTTCCTGTTTCTATACATAACAAGTAACATATACGCCGGATATTCCCATTGGTCCTTAAAAGGTAACGACGTATATAGATCAACTTAACAAAGACGTTTGCCTTATCTGGCGCTACATTACACAACAAAAATTCATTTATTACACCATGAAACAGACAATGTGAACGTATTTGAAGCAAGGTAGGAGTTTGAACATTTCCTATTACTATTGTATTGTAATTGACCAATCAAATTGCGCACAATTGAACTTAGGTCCGTTCACATGAAGCGTTATACGGACGCTGGTAAAACGCGCGCTTAGCGCGTTTAAAGTGGCGTGGAATTGGCTCGTATTTGAAACATTCGTATTGTACGTTTTCTTATACGTGTTTTTTTATTAGTAGAGTAGCAAACGAACGAGCAGACTAGATGTTAAGTGGTCGCTGCAGTCCATGAGCATCCAAAACCCACAAACATAAATGACGTACGTACATGCATTGCTGATCCTGAAACGGTCGCCTCGCTTTTAATTGCAACCACACGTTCTAAAAAAAATGTCTCGGTAATTAAGATGGTCGCTTCGCACACCTTCAAAGTTAGTTTTACGAGGGATTTTAAAGGTGGTGTTTTCTCGGTCGAGTTAAAGTTGTACCGCGTAGAGATGTTTACTTGTGTTGCGCGTTCTTGGCGAGCTCCTCGTCGTCGGAGCAGTCCTCGTCGTGCGTGTGCGTGAGCTGGCGCGGCGTCTCCGGCCGCACGTGCGGCACCGAGCCCTGCGCCTGCGCACACCAATACACGATTACATTATTTGGGAATATCTTGTAGGGAAAAATATGGACTTATAATTTTCCAGAATTAGCGTGTCCACAAAACAGAAGTAACAAAAAAGTTCTGCTTTTAGATATATTTCATATACTTTCTTAATTATACGCGTAAGTCTATTAGTCATTTTGGACTCGTTATAGATTAAACACTTTACCTTGATATTATCGGCAGCTTCGCCAGTCGAGGTGTCTTCCGACGTGTCCTCCGTGATACATACGGGGTTGTATACTCGTTGGCTGCTAGAGTGTCGCGAACTGTGAAATGGAAGGCCATTACAGAGCTAGGTTTTAGTTTTAAGTTTCGTTTTAAATAACATAAGTGTGTATTATTTGTTGGTGTGTCTATAAATAAATAAATAAATAAAGGCTAAAACATTATTTACGTAATAGAAGCAGACTAGAAAGCCGAAATAATAATTTTGAAATAGCACTAGTCCAAGTTCTGATTCGATGTGACCTCAAAAAGCAGAAAATTATAAACTTAATTAGGAAACTTACAATGCACAAAAACATACAACTTATAATGTATCTGTAATTAGAACCAAAGTGTGATAAGTATTTTTTATGAGAGCATTTTTTAAAAGTAGCAAACGAGCATGCAAAGCACTTGTGAAGTAATCGCAGCCCATAGACAACCACAAACACTGAAATCCTATCTGAGCTCGAACATAGATACGTTGCAAGTACTGAGGACTAAGATGGTTGAACGCTTCAAAGTGTAAGGCAACCACCTCTCCAACCGAAACAAAAGTAATGCTTTTGCAGATTATGAGGGCGGCGGTGGTACCTCCCCGGTCCAACTACAGTTCTCCCACGTTCACTTAAACAGTAATTAAAAAGCGAATGTAGTGACCGGTCGATGGTGGGCGTGTCGACGGTGAAGCGCTGCTCGTGCGCCACCGTGGACTCGTGCGGCATGAGCATGGCGGGCGCGCGGAACATGTAGCAGAACGGGTAGTACATCAGGTTCAGGAACGACGCCGCGTACAGGTCCGCGTACCTCACCACCTGACGACGACCAACAATACAAATCACCCTCATTATTTAACACTTTCCCTGCGGCTACAACACTGCTGTGTAATTCTGGGCGCGACGTACTTGCGGCTCCCATACGGATACCTGTGTTGTACGGATAAATTTGTACGGATTAGGAGCGAACAAAAGTGCTGTTTTTACGTCGCTACAAAACTGTGGGCCGACATTATGTCTGTGTATTCGTAGATGATACACAGATACTAAAAATATTTTAGTAATTTGTCGGCGTATCTTCAGTTTAATCAAATATATTCCAGTTTAGGGCCGCCTCCCGCAGTACAGATCCGATCATATATATCCGCACCGCAGTCAAAGTATTAAAAGTTAACACTTTCACTGCGGCGCTCATATATTACATCGTCGTGGGAAGCACTGCGCTGGAACTGTTTTCTCTAAACTGGAGATGCGCCGACAATTGACACAAATTTTGTATTTTTTAACATCCGTGTACCATTTACGAATACACAGACGTTGTTTCCGCGTCTTATGAGGTTATTGACGACCCCAGATTATGAGGGCGGCGGGGTAACCCAGTCGAACTATTTCTCTACCACCTATAATAATCCACTGCATTTTACTACTTTAAAAAAAACAGGTAGTTCAATGTGGTTCCTCTGCTACGACTAACCTGGGATGAGAAGAATGTCTGTCGCGAACCGGAACGGAAGAGCGAACCCAACATGCCGTACGCGAGGTCCATCTTGTGCGTAACGTCGCGGATGGACGCTCGCAACTTCGATATGTCCGGCTTCTCCTTCGTGCTCGAGTCCAAATCTCTGATGACCAAATTGACCAAAAAAATTACTTATCAATCGACTTCAAAAAAAGTAGTTTCTCAATTCGTCGAAATATTTGGTGCAAGGACAAGTTAGTGAACGTAATTAAGAAAATCATTTTTGTACTTCGTATTGCAACTAAATACTTTTTTTGATATTATACCTTCAAATGTAATAAATGCCAGGACAAATAATCACTAATGTTAACAAAAACATTTTAATATTAAGTGTCCATAAATTTTTAGATAAGTCTAAACATTGACTTTACGCAAAAGCGGACTTACATGTCTATTTAAATATAATAATTGATTCCATATGATCATAGTGATAATCTACAAATAAAGTAATCAGGAAAAAAGACAAGAAAAAACCTAATAAACACGACAATAAGCTATTTAAAGACTAGTTTTTTAAGGAAAAAATAAGGCATTAGAGATCAAATCTGACAATTTAATATCCTACTCTATTTTTTACTGCACACAATTAATATTATACATTCGAAAAAATTACTTCCTGTATAGATACAAGAATTATAACGATGAATAAATCGACTTCACAACAGTTACAACATAGCGTAGGTATTTAGTGCATTTCACACGTGCATGGACTTGAAATTATTGATTTATTTCAACTCACTAAACATGCGGGCAAGCAATCATGACGTTGATAGCCTGTTAGTAGGATTCCAACCTTTCATTTGAGGATTATTTGGTCCAGTAAATTACAATTTTCGTATTTTAGTCATGTACGTATCACAAAATAATTATCAGTTGCTTGAACGGTGACAGAAAACATCGTAAGAAATCCTGTATGCCCGAGAGTTCTCCTGTATGGTCCAAAAGTGTTTGGATCTACCAATTCACAGTTGGCTAGCTTGGCAATCAATGGCCTAAAACTTCTAATTCTAAGAGATTTCCCAGCTGAAGGACAGTAACGTATCGATGATGAAACAAGCGGGCTATTATTGCAATATAAGTCAGACACAGTCAATAAAGCTACGTGATGGGACGTATTTCGTAACAAACCGGAACTAGTCATCAACGAAGTTGTGATACTAAATTACTGCTTATACATTCGTCCTGCTCTCGGTTTCGTTGGGAAATATAGCTAGAAAATATAGTATGTTTTTGTTCTTGTTTATGCTAACAAACAATCATGCAGGAACTGTTATCAATTAATTGCTGCAGCCTATTGAATTTATATTTAATCTCAAAAATGTTTGATGTCCTAATTGAAATCGTTTATCGAGGCATTGTTTTTTCTGAGGATCAAGATATCGTCTTGCTTATAACTATATTATATTGCTTATTTTTATTTTAAACTATGTTATATTGCTTGGCCGACAACCATGCCACTCTAACCGAACACAAAAGATGCTAAATTTCGATATATTCGAATAAAACACCTATAGGTACATAATATATACATAAACATACAATATAATATATATAATATACATAAATATACTCCGCATACAAAAAATATATAAATTAATATAATGTACATGAATATATTTTGTAAAAGTATAAGTGGAAATAAACAAATTAAAAATGAACTTAATAAGATTACAATACACTCACTTGTACATATCACCGAGTTGTATGTCGAGGTTCTGCAGCTGAGCAAACAGTTGGCACTTGTCGGTCCATACGTGCAGCTCCTGGACCAATTCTGGAACTATCAGGAACGTGCGCCACCCACCAATCTTTTTTGACTTCAAGATGTCACCGAAAATATGGTCGCCTATGTATAGCACGTCTTTGCCCTTTGCACCTATCAGCTCGGTGAATACATCGCAAGAGCCTGCACAAACAAATAACTTTTATAAGTACCTAAACATAGTACTTAAATAGTGAATCAGCGAAGGCTTATTGGTACGACTCCGACTTTTCACACAAAAAGCTAGGGTTTTGAATTACTGGCACCCAAATATAAGCGTATTAGAAATTATTTATCTCCTAATTTAAAGGTGGAGGTCTGAGAATTCTCTATAAAATTCACAAGGGCATGTGAAGTGTACTAACTCGCCTGGTCCCCTGGTCAGCGTGGTAAACCCTGGTCAAACGTATATCATTCTGAGGAGACTCATACCTAGCAGTGGGACCATCCACTTGGAGAGGTGGGCAAAATTTTGCTAATTTTATCTGAAAGTAATTTCGCCGCATGTTTCGCCTAAAAAAGTAGTACCATGGCTATTCTTCTGTGTTTTGTTCTACAGTTTGCACAAGGATTTATTATATGTTCCGATTAATATCCCCATGTCGGCTACAAGGAATATTAAAGATGAAATGTATACCTATCGCCTGACACTCTAAAATTAGTAAGTAGTAAGTATTTCATAATTACTTATTTACTTTAAAACACTGCGTAGATAATAGCCAAGTATAAGTTGTTGTTAACTTGATCGTTTTTCTCACGAAGGTATAAATAATGTGTTTCGATAAACACAGTTCATTTACGTTATAAAAATTCCATTGCTTCCAGTATAAACACTCTCGAGATAACACTGGGTATAACGTAATCCGCCAGTGAAATTATTTATCATACACAATCCCTTTAGGAAGTTTCCTCACAATTAATGTCACTATTGACTGATAAGTGTAAACGTGCGTACGCATTCTCCATAATAATTATCATGTTTATCACGATGTGGTAGTGCATAAAAAATAATATTTATGCTATATAAATCCAAAATAACCATATTGGATAAGAAAAATACATCATACAATGACAATCCAATCATGGGGACTGAAGATGAGGACGCAAATGAAAACCTAAAATTTTAAATACTAAAATTTAAAATACTAAATATTTTGAATTATTCTATTAATTTTGAGACTAGGGTTAAAAAAAATCATAATTTTTAAATTACTTATTCGAATTATGAATATTAGTAGTTTATAAATCTATTGCACTTCAAGCAACAATTATATAAATTTTATATGGTTTATTTATTTGTCAAAACATAGCATGATGGTACAGTACAATGTACGTATATAAATACGATTGTGGATTTCTTATATAGTCCTAATTAAAAGACGCACTATATATTATGCTTTCCTGCTGGCCAAATGCAACATTTCATTCTTATACAGATATACCGTTAACATCAGCGCGTCGGTGACGCGAACTCCGTAATATTGTGAACCGTACGTTGCACGTGAAGAAACATCATTGTTAATCATTTTATACTTTACATGCTTGTTACTTTACCATGCAAAAATTTTCGTAAAAAAAAACCGAAAATGTACTGTATTTTCAATTACGTACCTAATATTGTTATTAAGTATAGTAGTAGTATTAAGTACCCATTTATATATTATGTAAAAAAACATATAAAGTGTATTATGTGATATACTCGTAACAACATTTTTCCTAAATGGTAGTTTTGTACAATTCTTATTTATATATTCGATCGATCGAGTTCGAAGTATCATACGAACCTTTCCCACGTAACACAAAAATTGTTTATAGATTAAAAATTATCAAACCGTGCACAGGCTGTTCTAAGTAACGAAATTTTTCGTGTTATTACTAACGTAAAATAAAAGTTAAAGTACCAACCACTAATACCAATAATCTTCAAAAATATTTCAGCACCCGAAGAGCGAGATCGGTTGTTACAATTCCTTAAATTCAAAACAGCTCAAGCTTTACATGTGAAAAATCGTACAACCTCTGTATTACGAATCACCGTGGTCTCGTACAGGTTCTAGCACTTAACATTCATGCGTGTACTCAAATAATGCCCCTAAATTAATCTTTCGGACCCCAAAGTGGAGTAAAAACAGGTATCATCCGGTTCGTATATACATTTAAAACATTTGATGTAAAATAAAAAATACGTAAAACATTTCATATTATCAAATTACTTAAAAGAATGCGGAAAAAAGAAAAACAACTGACCTCCAGAATACACCAGTCCCTCATGCAAGGGGCCCACGTGGTGTCCCATCTTAAGGGCCCCCGTACGGGTGTCCACTTGCCGCAACGTGGTGCCCTCACCGAAGAACAGCGGCTTCTTGGCATCTACTACTATATAATCGAAGTAGGTCTTCCAGTTCCTGTGTGGCTCGTTGGGCTATGGATAAATAATACATTAAATATTTATGTACATACAATGTACATTTACATATATATTATCCGTGTAAATTGGTCGATCCGTATAATGTGATTTGTACACTACGTTAGTTATAAAACCCCCACTGATATTAATAATAAGGGACCTGTTTTACATATTATATCTCATTTATTGTTCTTTCCCTGTTCCACGAGCTATAGAGGCGTTGGTATACTGGTATTTTTATACCGTGGTAATATGTTGTTGATAAACCAATTTAATTTTATGAAAATAGCAAATTCATATTTTAAATTTTGCACCTTATTCGGAATCCTAAATTTAAATGGAATTTGAAGAAGATAAGAATGGAATTTGGAATCGTCTTTTATATTACTTTATATCGATTTGAAATGACATTTAATACAATTCATTATAGACCAAAATGGAATAAAAGGTAATTCCATATCCGATGCGACACAATCCATTCACAATATTTCAGATAACCTCTTTATCTTATGATAAAAAATAAAGAATAGCCGAATGATTAAAGGTACGCTATTCCGCATATCAACAAAGATCGATTACACAAATGATTATACCAAATTGTTTAACAATTAACAGATATACTCTGTGATCAACAGAAGAAACACCCCAGCGTATACACATAGCGTACACACACAGCTACACAAACACACTGGCAAAGACACAAACACGTTTGTGTGTGTGTGTTGAAACACACGAATATACCCACAATTAAATTTAAAGGTGGTAGAGCCCGAGGAGGCACCACCGCCACTCTCATAACCCGCCGTAAAGCAACATGTTCTTCATGTATTGTGTTTCGGTGGGGAGGTGTGGTTGCCAGATACACATTGGAGGCGACCATCTTAGTCCTCAAGAGCAGGAACGCGTCCGCATCCATCCTTAGATAGAACTTCTGTTCTATTTGAGATTGGACATGGTTGTCCATGGGCTGCAGTGACCACTTAACATCAGGTGGCCTGC
>DWON01000418.1:0-33996 GCA_018251015.1 Phocides pigmalion okeechobee | reverse complement strand
AGAGTTAATCGTTTGTAAATTGAGCTGTAATTCGTTATTAAATCGCCAGATTTTGATCTTTAGTGTAAAAATGTGACATTCATTAAATTTTGAGATCGTAGTCGGTGAAAAAATGTGATCGATATCAAGATTTCTTCAAGAAGAAAAAAGTTGGATATTAGGGATTTTTAGGTTAATTTTAGAGAAAATTGTTAGCGAAGTTAATTAAAACTTCCAGATTAGTATAGAATATTTTTACCAGTGTCAAAATTTAATAGTAATAAAAATTTTGGCAATGTAACTGTCAAATTCAATTAAAATTTGAATTAATTCGTCGCAGTTGTAAATGTAAATATTAATGTATTGAAAAGATTATTGAGTCTTATAATCTTATATCGTAATACATACGAGTACGTCTACTAGAAGAATTAAAATGTCTGTAGTGAACCGGATGAACCAATCAGCGCAGTGTGAGTCACATACGGGGTAACAAGTCGGTCAGGACTTGACTGGACAAATAGTTTTAAGCCCCCGTTGCAAAACGCGGGGTGCTATGTTTGATGTCTAATATAAATATAATAATATATGGCTCGTAGCAATCAGACGGATGAAGCGATTTAAAAGCGGTTTTTTAAACAGAAATCATTGCGGTCTTTATATGTTTTATGGAGATCTGTAAATCAGTTTGAAAATTATCAACAGTTTTATAAGGTGAATTAAAGCATTTCAATCGTATAATGTATGTTTATTATACACACTACAATAATAACCTTGACCTGATGCTGCAACTAGAACAGTTGACAGAATATCCGACTCCTCGATAACTTACAGCATAGTATTTAACAACATTGAATAATTAGATAAAAAAGTCAATGGTATTATATTTGTATTTTTTATGTTCTTGTCTCTACATTCAGCTCGTTGTAGAGACCCTATAATCACGCACACGCAGTCCGAAGTAGCCCGAACCACGCATACCCGTCCTATAATTGAGCCCCTATTCTTCAGTGTAAATGTTTATCGTTTATGGACTCCACTCCCTCTCGTTCGCACTTGCAGAGTTACGAACGATGCACTGGCGACGGACTAAGATCGGCATTAAAATACGGCTCAAGCCAAGACATCATTCTGGCGTCATAACTCGTCTCACTGGCTTGACGTAAATGTTGTGATGCGTTGCCGCTGTGTTGCAGTTGTACCGGCGTTAATCCGCTATTAATACGTGCATTGGACTTGCAACATAGATTTGGATCTTGCGATAATGGTAGCCATATAAGATGGTATGTTCATGACGGGATCCATGTTAGGTAACTCGAGATAAAAGAACTTAATCGAGTTTATTTCTTTTGCAATGATCTATTAATCATTTATGTTAATTCGTGGAAGGACGTACAGACATTTGAACAGCCTGCAACTTGATACTAATTTGCAAGATATCAAGCGATACTAATTCGTTAGGGTTTATGGGATGCATGCCCGTACATACACTTCCAGAGAAACAAAATTTAATAGTTCAAAGAAAAATATTTTACGAAAATAATGATTATTAATGTAAAGAATATAATACACAAAGGAAGAAATAGATACAAATATCATATCCAAATGACATACAAATATAATATGCTGATAAAACTGCGTAAATCACAAAGAATGCCTATGGGACTTCATACAATACGATTAATCCGTATTAATCATAAACCTGTAAAGGTCAAAGCAGTTTTCAATCCAAGATAAATATTGCTACCTAATCGCAATTTCATAGCTACGGAAGCACTCATTTTAATATTGAAATTAATGGATCCAAATCAATTATAATAATAGAACAGAGTTTTGCTATTTTAATGCCGGCAATTAAATAGATTGATTTTCAAGATGAATACAATATCGAAACTGCTTCTCAATTGTTTTTTTATCAACGAAGAACTGATTGTATTATTTTATATGCGAGTGTCTGTTTTTCAGTTACATTGCTTATAGTAATGATATATCTATCCATTCCCATGTGTGTACAAAGTAAACAATATAATTACGTACCTACTACATGTTCTCAGTATAATGACAAAGATAACCAATATATAAGGTACGATAAAAATGAATAATTGTGCAACAATCCTCGTCAATGTTATATGACGATTTACTTACTTTATTATATGGAGTTACGCTAAGCAATAAATGTCAAGGTAATTTTATAGTGTAACAAACAATACATTTTAAAATAAAACCTTTTATATTTACCTAAGTTTAAACTCTGTACTAGTCGTGTGATGATTTACTTTATAATATGGAATTTCGCAAAGCAATAAGTGTCAAGGTTGTTTCACAGGTTTAAGAAACAATTGATTTTAAAACATTAGCATTTATATTTACTTAAATTTGTACGGAACATTGCGTCGTCATCACCGATAAAGTGGAACCAACTTCTTGATCACGTTGCGTAAATCGTTCTTGAAATCGCTTTCTACGTCGCGTCACGTCCATACCTTGATAAGCGAACCTTATCTTACATAAATCGGCTACCTACTGTGTACAATGTATATGCATACTACAAACATTCAATATTTTTTTAAACGTGGTACACACATCTTCGTGGCTCAATGCAATACAACCCACGGACCATTTTCTACGTTTCAGTAGTAGAGCGCTGTTCTTCAAGTGTTCTGCATTAGCAGTTGTATCTTACAGACATTTCAAATCAATCCTCAGGGAAGCAGCGATTCTGTAATAAATTTCAAGTAGGACTTCTTTTTTATTTACTAACAGATCTATAGTTACACTAGATAATTAACCGGTTTAATAGTAAATATAGATGTGGAATCGGCCGCGAATAGCTCCAATCTCTCTTCTGATATTGTAGGAGGCAACTGAACTGGAGGCGAACTTGCTCGTCTGCTGGGGTGGCCTAGTGTCATTTTATTGTCCAGCCATACGCTATACTATACTATACGCCATGTGTACGGCAAACTCCCTTTTCTACGAGATTGGTGGATTGATTGAACTACATTCCCAAATTACCTCACTTATAAAATTATAATAATTGAACATTTTCATACGCTTATTACAGTTATTGAATGAATCAGAAAAAACCAGATCATTACAAAAGTGACCGGGCTATATATGTTCAGAACTGCACCGTGTAATCTTACTTCCAAGAACGAAGAATATAAATATCAGAAACTGGTAATGACGCAAATTTTTGCAGCTATTCGCCAAGTAAATGGCTTTGTGGAGCAGGTCTGGGACATGCAAATAACTTTATGTTTTTACTGCAATTATATTTAAATTATAATAGTGATTCATGAACAGCCGGTTAAACTTATAACAACAACAAATATGTATAAATTAATTGATAACCGCAGAACTCGTGTATATTATATGTACCTATGCGTGTATACATGTTGGTGTTAATGTGTTCGCAGCTTTGTTATATATGGAGACTGCTAAAGAGTAGGTATCATAAAGTGAGTTAGAAAGCGTTTTAACTTAGTCCTCTATGGAGCAAAGACTATCTGCATTTTTACGAATAACCATTAGAGGATGAATATATACAATATTTTTAATCCTATTTGGAGCTCATAAGTCGACATAACTTATCTTTTAGTTGAAACAATGTGTCTGCAATCAGCATAAAACCTGTTATCCTATTTTAAGTCGGTAATAGACATTTATAGGCCACTGCCCACTTAGCATACGGCATGAATTACAGGGCACTTTTCTGTTACTTCGATAAAAATACCTAAAAAATATAATATTTAACCTACAAGCATCGGCGTGGACAAGATTCTAAAAAAAGTTTATGGGCAGCAATGTTAGATGACGCAGATGAAATTATAGGTCACACGGCGAGCGACCAGCGTAGCGTCTCTCGTACGCATCATCGCGCGACCCCCTTCCAATTGGGTGAAATTATGATCCAAATTGATGCTCTTCCGCCTATTAACGTTACTCTGACCTAACACAATATAATCACTACACATATTTAAAAGTATCAATGTTATTGTTAATTATTACAAATTTTAAAATAAAAAGCTGTTTGTTTTAGCAGTTAAATAACGCTACTGTATATTAGGTTGACAGGTGTTGTAAGGTAATCTACCTTTATCATAAAGTTTGGTATTTTATACATATAAATAAATATTAAAAAATTAAGACTATGTCGTATCATCTTGTTAGTGGGCACTCGTAAGGACCCGTGCGATCAAACTAGTATGCAATTTCATACAATGTGTTTCATGATACTTTTGTATTAATGAATAGACGGTGAATCGTACATCGTTATGTACAGTTAGTACCCACAAGACTCGAAAATAAGAATAAAGAAGCGCTTTTGGAATAATGCGTACGCTTTTTGCATGTATTTTTTGTTCTCAGATAAGATGGTACTACTAGCGGGACCGTGACGGCCAAAAGCCGAGTGTGAAATAGATTTTAACGAAAATAACTGTAACAAAGGTCAAGACTGTTAGCGCTTGATCGATTGTACGGAATAGTCTATGCTCTAAAAGTATCAAATAAGGGCACAAGCTACCTGACGTTATTTGGTCGCTGCAGTCCATGAATATCCACATCAAACTTCAAACAATATGTCGCTACTCCCGAGAGTCAATGGTCGCCTCATTTATACGGAATTGGCAACAACACTTCAATAACCGAAATACAAGAATTGCTTCCCCGTGGTTCATGAGTAGCACCATACCACACTACCTATAAAACTACCAATTATTTTCAATGCCGCAACTGAGGACAACGTGGCTAGAACCTAGCTAGAACCAACTCACACCTATTTCTCCTTTATAACAACCGTATAACACTACTGTAATCTATAATGTTAGAGAAGACTTTATTGAAATTTGAACAAATGAATTACATTTGTTCAAATTTAAGTAGAAACACATTTTTTTATATTAATAGATTACGTCTTAATAGACCACTTAACATGAGATAGACTACTTGATATTCAGTTTGTGTAATAACACTTTGAACCTTTTTTATCAGTCTGGTAAAAAGTCCAAAAAGGGGTTATACGTATGTAACCCCATTCCTGGCTGTTTCATTACTCCTAAATACTTATGAATGAGCAGGTTTAAATAAATTACACGTCTTTAGATTTGTCTTATTTGCACCAGCACTCAATACGTCAAAATTTCAGTGTTTCTTCCAAACACATTTAGCAGAGCATCATTAAATAGCATTAAAATGAAATGTTAAAAGTTTATATGTATGTAACTTATATGAATTTGTATGGCAGTCGGATTTTTTTTCTTGTCGTACTGACTCTTTTATTAACCTCTCCCACTGTATCGTGGAGATCAGCGATGACGTCACGCCACACCAGCGCAGTTAGCCGCGCAGCGAACAGCAAGCTGCTCCCACGTTCACTTTCTATCAAGCGATCTTTGACTACGTAATTGCAACCTGTTATACCAAAATCATCTGAGAAAACTACTCCTAAACTTATTATACAGCTTCATCTCATTACTAACCGGCTATTATGAGACGGTTTATTTAGATTCATGTCCGTTTAAAACACTCTTAATCAAATTTTAACGGCTGCAAATAGCATAGACTAAACTAGATCGTCTTATATCGTCAAAGTAATGGTTCAGCTAATATTAATATCTCAATATTTTTACGAGGTTTAGTGATCTTACAATCAGTGTGCTGGAGAGCTCATTTTACCGTCCTGTCATGTAGAAGGTTTCTAGATCAATATCTCAAAAGGATTCTGACTAATTAATTTTCATATTTATTGCGTCACTCATAAAAAAGAAAATCCTAGTTTTATGCTACGAGTCTAAAAGACATTTTTCTTTTTATATTGTTTTGACAATTTTCGCCCAGTTGTATTGCCTGCCATACATAATTGCACGAAGAATATTTGTATTTGAACACATACTTCTGTAATTAAGTGTGTGCTTACTTACTAAGAGGCATCAAGACCACTACTTTTGCATAACTTATTAGTATGGATTGTTCCAGTGAATTCCATAGACAAGAATGCAAAATAAAATATTTTTATGGGAAATTTAAAAATCAATAAACTTTTTCTTTTAAAGATTCAACCTCCATCTTGCTTTCGAGGAAAATAATAATTTACAAGTTGCGATAATAAACGAAATTAAAAGTTACATAAAATAATTACATAGACCACCTACACTTCGTAAGATAAATTATAATTAATATGTCTTTATCCAATATTTTATTACTTTGACTTTTGTGGACGTTTTACACGTTTAATGCTCATTATGTATGACCAATTGGTAACAAGACACAAGTGAACACATTGCAATACAATTACCAACATGTAACAGAACTACGAGCTATATCGACGGTTTTTGTCAGTCGTGTGTGAGAATCGAGATTTCACCGGGAAACAGCGGTACGACGATACCTTTCGCTCCGTTTGAAGCTAGATAGAAAACAGTAAAAAAACCGTTCCACTTCCCAATGACCTTTTTTACAATTCTATACTGCTAGAAAATAATGTGCGCCGTTAGTAAACTTGGTGTGAAATAGTCTGAACAAATGTAAGATGTGCTTTCGTTATTCAAATAATAAGTGATTATTTGTACGTGATGAAACAATAAGAAAATCAAAATAAGACAAGAATGGTCACTTAATTATTAAAACAAGATTTTGTTGTTTTCTGTAATTTTTCGTAGTACACCCCCTATAAGTACATAGTATCTATAAACTATTTATGTTTGTGCCTTAAGAGGTACTCCCTATAACCCCTTAAAACTAAATTATCTTAAGCTTATTTAGAAATTAGGTATTATGGAATACAATTAGAAAACAGTGACATATCAAATTCTTATATAATGGAAGCATTATCGTCCTTTCTTGTTTCAGCAAGTAATAAATCTTTCGATCAATGCAAATACAGACTATGTTTAAACAAGGACGATCAGACTCGTAATGTATTTAAAATATGATACATAATAAGGCACAGAGAAATAGGCTAGTAATATTATAAATACGTGTGGTCAAGCCCCTGACCGGAAAACAGTAGAAATAGATGTAACATTGTCGCAATTGAAACTCAAATAGAACTACTGGCCTGCTAGCTACAATATATAACATATGCGTTTTATGATAATGAATCCATTCTATACATGATCATTATCTTGTAATTATGCTCATTTAACAATGATTCTCTTTGCTGTTAAAAATGTATACCCAGTAAAGTTTGAAGGGCAGATCCATATCACTGTTGACCTCTAGGTTAACCATCAGCATGAATCGGTACGTTTGGCATAATACCAAATGCTAATGCCTAACGAACGTTATGTATACATTGGTAGGTATGAACTATTTTTTGTAATAGAGCACAGACCCTTACAAGTAGGTACTTATGTAGATAAGTAGGCAGTGGTTTTTGCAAAAGACCGAGCGAGCCACCTCTCCAACACCTAAGTGATTACTAAGGCAATCCAACATCTGACCAACCATCGGTCCTTAAGGCCGCTTAAGTTCATTTACAACAGATCTTAAGTACTCAAAGTCTTAAATCCATAAGAATATAGGCCTTCCTTAGAGATGAGGTTTTATTATTTGAAAGACGTAGAACTCTTTAACACCGCCGCAACTATCTGCATTATAACAGCTATGCAATACTGTTGTGTTTTGATAATAGGGGAAATAATAGTAATTTTTTTTCGAGGTATTTCACGTTAGATCCAAGGAATATCAACGTATTTTGATCAACTTCAAGTATGTTTGTGGCTCTTCTACTTATTCGTCGTTAGTCCATTAATGTTATAATCCTATTTTATGTAGATCTGCCAAGTATTAGAATAACATTCGAGCGGAGACACACCATTGGCGCCCTCATGATCAGCCAGAAAGCTGTCCTCATATATGGCTTGGGGCAGTGCAGTTACTGATTACATTGACAAGTGAGGCGACCATCTCAGTCTTCAAAAGTAGCAACGCATTGATGCATGATTGATGAATGCGTTTACGCAAGAAGTCAAGCAAGACTTTAGTCTTGTTTGATTTGGGACCTAGATGTCCATGTGCTGCAGAGACAATTTTATTAACCTGCACTATTCGGTTCATTTATGTTGAAAAAGTATGAAAACAAATATTCCTGATCCAATCATTTGGAGATGGTTACATGCCAACACGGGCCGTGGTAACCGCTTGAAATAACGTAGGCAGCATATTCGTTGGCTTCTTTTATTACATGTGTAAAAGCAGTACTTTTTACGTTCTTGCCAATAGAATATGAAGAGCTTGGTAAAATATTACAGCCACCCATCTCCTTAATACAATGAATTTGTTAGTCACAGAAGAATAAATAAGTAAACCCGAAATAAAACTTTATTACTAGAGCTTATTTAAGAGAAAAAGAAATTTCGGACCAACATGAGATCTTTATCGTTTTCGTAAATACAACCACAATGAGATTCCATACCATCAAATATAAAGAACTGTTCAATTAAACTATGGAAAGCGGTCCATATGTAGGTATTTAACATGAGGGTTGCTCTACGAAGTTGGGAAATGTCTCTTAAACTATCAGTCTGTAAAAGCTTCAGAACTATAAATATTAAAATGAAGAGATCAATTTTTAATTGGTATGTTGTAGGTAATAATTTATAAGTATTGAAATAAGACAGTCTTCAAGGTTTAATGCACTTATTTGCTTATTTTAAAGATTTTCTTTTCGTCTTATGTACGTAATAGTGGTAGAACTATATATTCGACACAAGAATACGCAGAAACCAAAATATTGTGAGCAAAATATATTCTCATCAAATCTCTTAGCAAGTTTATTAAAGGAAATATTGGAATGAGGGTACGCCACCCTCCTTGAGGACACGTGCGTCCCGCTACATGTTTTATGAATGAGCTAGCCAATTTTGGAGACATTCTCTTCATTATTTTATGAACAGAATTTAAACAGTTACGTACACACATACAAAACTATATATACTGAGTTGATTTATTGATAGCTTTTAAAAACCATAATAATATCATGTTACGTTGTCTCATTAACATTACAGACAACCATGAATACCTACTTGTAGTCGCCGCAAATGCTAATCAATCCGGTACCTTATCTAATGTGAATATATGACTCAACACAATTGTGTCGAAGGAACAATAGATTATCTTATGTAAAGTTTCATTTTGACGCGCCGTGGAGCGACATTCGCAATTAATATACGTTCTCCACATTGAGTGGCCGATATTTTAAATGAGAGCTAGACAGATATGATCCATATTGATGGAACTGCAGAAAAAACACCCAAAACGTAAATCTTTAAAAGTCCACTGCTAGACATAGGTCTCATCTAGATTGACTTTTCCGTAATCACCGCGGTTGAATGTACGTGTTGGTGACCTTAATAGATGAATAACATCGCACGTAAACGTTACTGCCCATCTCCTGTATTTAATCCCTTAGTCGCCTCCTACGACATCCGAGAAGAAAGTGAGTATTGCTATAGTGGAACGGCATGATAATGTTTTACTTTACCGACGTAGCTGTCAAGGCTAATGGGCTGCAATAACCAAAAACGTAACGGCAGAAGCAAACCATGTCATCCCCTGATTAGATTGCCTGAAAAGGACAGTGGTAAACCGTTGTCTTCACGGGACCGGTTAGAAAGGCGCATATTAAATACTAGCCTATGTCGAGAAGTGCACCTTAAAACGCTGATGAGGGAAGGATATTATGGTAAGGACAGTAGCCTTAAGGTAAGTTCTGTTATATAAACAAACACTACCTAATTCTATGAGTCACAAAATTACATGGGTTTATCCTACTACAAACGAGATGACGACATGACATTGCGTGGGCGAGGTGCTTCAAATCTGTACTGAGTACCTACCTATAGTGTTTTTTTTTTTTTTCAAATTGTTAATTTCACTTTCCGTCACGTCATACATAACGTAGTTCGGTATCGGTACAGTAACATCGCATGTCGCAAACTCGTGCACGCAAAACACTTATAATCATCAGACGCGAACAAAACAGCTTTCGTGATATTCGATTCGATATAGTTTCACTTATATTGATGAGTAGAGTTGTACCAGTTAAAATATACTTATAATATCTTATAATATAATATTTTTATTTCTGGTATCTCTCAGTTACGTAGAAGGGCTTCTATTATAATAGGCATGGTGGTAGACGTTGTGCGGTTCAACCCGGAAAGTACCATCGCCAAACCTATTTCTAGTATAAGGAAACTCTTGCATATCGGTCAAAAAGACAGGTTTGTCCACTTACAAATGACGTGACTATCTTAGTCCTCAGAATCTGTCATCGACTACAGGTGGGACTATCGATTTATATGATTTGTTATAGATGTTCATGAGCGGCGGTTACTACTTAAAATCAAGAGGACTGCGGGCTAATTCGCGGCTTCAAATTCATGATATATATTCTTATAATATAGTTAAAGAAAAAAAATGTGCTTTATATCCAACTGCGCTACAATTGATTGCATTCCATTTTTTTAGGAATATTTCGTGAATAAATTTGATAATATAAGGAAATATTTTGTTTGTATAACTATAAAGCCTATGTGAATACACGTATTATTGTCTCTACAACTAATACTGGGAACTAGAATTAGAATTAATATTATATTAGAACTAGGATTAATAACCTATATACAACCTTGTATTGTGTTTACGGGTACATAGTTATTATAATTCTATGATAAACTAAAATTCATATTCCTTTATTCCTTATGACATTTACTGTGCGGCGATTTTCCTCTTTCGTCTATATTTACAAATACGTAACAATATCATTAACATATCACACCTATAGAACATATATATAATCAGTATCACTCAAATAAATTCTGTTTGTTACAAAAAATATGGACATGCATATTTTTATTTAACTTTATTCAAATTCAAAACCTCAATTTCTTAATTAAGTCTTTATCATTGTGTAGTACGAAATATGCAATTAAGGTTTACATAAATTATATTATTTTGCCACATTTATTTTATTGTTAATATTATTAACTATAGTTTGAACAGTACACGAGCAACAGCGACATCAGTGGTCACTGTAAGACATTGAGACGGTTATTTAAAATGTGACCTACAAAAGTCATACACCTTATGTACAACAAATCACAGATGCTTTGATTCACTAAAGAATAGTTCATCTAAGAAATTCCGCTAACCACCACTTAAATAACTACCAAACTATTAAATTATTTTGTACGTAGTCTGTTACTAAGTATTTATACCTAGGAACACTATTTGATTGATTCGTGTTTATTCGATACAGAATTACCTAACCAATTGCTCAAGTCTGTTCGAGCCAGCAAACAGTGTATTAAAGTCATCGGCGTCGTTTGAAGAAATTAATTAAACATTGGGGTAACAATGAACCATATCAAATAAATTATCTATGAGCAAAGAAGCGTTGTAATTGCTAACCGTGTTTCGAATAAAGAATGTCGAGATAAGAGAAATAATCACAGCCATACCTACATATAGGATGTTATATCACAATTACCACTTGTGCATAAATTGAACATGGGAATCTAGATGTCATTTTTTTTTTATTAAAAAATGTCGTATTGGTCTTACTTCTTTTGTGATATTTACTTACTAAATTTTTAAAAATTATAATTAAATTTCGTGAACAGGGTTAATGTTTCTAATCCTACAATATACATTCTTATAAATACTTATATTCATAAAAAATGGTATATTTATGTAACTAACAACCATATCTATGGAATAAAATAAAATATAGGTACGGATAACAAAGTAATCAAACCTTCAAGCATTCATTTCATCTTACGTACCAATCGGAAGAGTATCCTATTAATTGATGTAGAGATTGTTATAGTGCTAAGATTCCACTCTTTTACACGTCGGTCTAGGGTTCAAATCAATGGGACTTCTCATTTCAGAAACTATTATTGGTAAAGTAAAATATAATAAAGAAAACAGCATGCCTGAGAGTTCTCGGTAAATTTCTTAAAAGTGTGTGAAGGTTACAAAGCCGTACTTGGCCAGCGCGCTATGTCCTAATCCTTTTCATTCGGATAGGAGATCTGTGCCCAACAGTGAGACAGTAATGGATTAATGATAAAGTAATTAAGTGTACCTAACACACACATACATACATACATAGTATATAAGTTCTCAACCTACAATATGAAATTAGTTACAAACATGTACTTGACAACTATGTAAATAAGCATATAGATAGGTGCCTATTGAATATTAACGACGATTCGAAGTTAGTCTGTATGTAAACATTGAAATGAAGTTAAAGTTATACAGTAATCGGGCGCGGTCAAAGAGCAACTCGGTCCCCAGCGGAAACGGTTGTCAATCGATGTGATTGTGTCTATAAACAACATTTATGATACTAAAGATTCAACATTACACGTTTTATTTATCCCAACTATATCCAGTAACTGTGAAGATAATTTGTTCTTCCTTTTGAGACATTTCCAAATAAAAATACATAGGAATTAAAATTTAGGTAAGATTTAACTTTAGTGAAATAACATATTAAACTGGCTATATTAGTGAAAACTGTGAACATTTCACAATAATAATAAAATTCATATCTTGTAAAAAATTTAGAAGTGGTTAGACATTGAATAATCGCCATACCCAAGATTCGACATATATTTATAAAATAGTAACAAAAATAATACCTACCAGAGAAAAAAATTAACTCAAAGAATCTTTAACAATGAAGTCTATTTTTTGCTGTAAACAACAAAATAAGATTTTTTTAATTCAATTATTTTAAATCTCTCTATATACCTAGATACCAACCCTACAGACATATTATTGATGCGCCTATAGCCCGTCATTTGCATAAGAAAGTACTTACCTTTACCTCATTATCTGAAATGAACATAGGTATTCATTAAATACGCGTTAACGATGTCATTTCATGCACGACGTCAAGGCAACGGGCACCGATAAATTAAATTCTTTAATAATACAGATAAGTACGCAGATATAAATTATACACAGAAATTGATTACTTACTCATAATCTTTACAAAGCAACTCGTGACTGTCAGACCAAGAATGTACAACATATAAATAAAAAAAAAACACAATTTTAATTCACTGTTATATAAACATCTTGGTTAACATTTCAAGTTAATCGTGCTAAGCTGCCAGTAGGTATATAATATATTTTATAAGTACTTTACTATTTGCCTGGGTCAGTCTGTGAACTTTTTATACAATAAAACTTTAAAAACTCACCAAATAAAAGTAATTAAGTCCTTTATTCGAGACACTTACACTGAATAACAGACAAAATTACTGGCCATTATTAGAGACGAGATAAAAACTTTGACCCTTAATAACATTGTACTAGCAACTGTCTATTGTAAACGGTTGTTGGGCATGACTCATTCCTCTCGAAACTCTACTGTGGCTCTACAATGATCATGTCGGTAGATTAACGCTTATTATCTTCAAATTTAAAAAAGAAGAATTAAGGCGTAGGTATGTTTTCGTTCAAAATTTAAATTTAGGTCGGCCTTACCTTAATGTGTCTTCGTTGTAAGTGTATTTTCCGAATTCCGTCACCTTTAAGAAATAAAACGAGGTAAATTCAAATAAAAAACTTTGAAAAATAAAAAAATAACATTCCGTTATCCGTAATCCAAATATCCGCTTGAAGTTATGTAGTCTCCAACAGTGAAATAACTTATTGGAATTTTATTGGCCCGCTCGTTTCATAATTTACTCTTTGCTTAAACAAAGTGTACCTCTTTGTAAGCGATTTGATATTTGCAGATTCAACAAGTAATTTCAATGACTTGTGAATACTTCGGCGAATAATCGAGTTTAGTGTTTGAATCCATAAGGAATTTAATACCTAAACGGAAGCTACCCAAAATGAAACCTGTTCACCACGTGGTTGCATCTCGGTCCCGGCGAGAGCAGCACAATGCACGCCTCACATTTTGTTATTGTGTCGACTGCGCGGAAGCGAAGCACGTGTTACTCATCCCACCCGCTAACATCATAACCGATCTACCAAAATATCCTTTAAACCATTCATTTAAAGTCCATTTACCCATACCATTGCCAAGTGCATTGACAAAATTTTATCAAAGAAACTCAGACTTATGCCCTCGCTAAAGAGAGCCCTTTTTACATTAAAATGTCAGCGTAACGACATAAAATGTGTGTCCATTGTTAAGGATACCATACCGGGAATCACAAAAAGAGCGTCCCCATTGTACATGATGTAATTGTTTACAGTCCATACGAGGAAAGATGCCTGAAACTTAAATGAAACAGAATATAAATTAAGAACACGTGTTTGTATTAAAAAAGGATACAGCTTTATTAAGTATTAATTAAGTATTAATTACAATTAACCGTATTTAGTAAGTCTTCACGGTAGTTCGCTGACTTAGATGAGATTTGAAAGGGATTCCTATGTAACATACCTAAATAAACATTTTTTCATAAATAGCAAATTTTAAAATGACAATTTGGTTAGTACCTTCGGTAAAATCCACGATTAAGCCAAAATTGTCGCTGAGGGCTGTCGGTCGCTATCCACAGACAGTTCCCGGCAAGGACAGCGTACTAGGCGTTCAGCACGCCATCGGTGTGTAGGAAGTATGCCCCTGTAGTGGATCCGGTAAAGTTGCGGAGTCGATGGTGTAAAAAAAACAATTTGAACTACCTTAATCTAATTGAATTTCTTGCCATGTTTATATTGTAAAGACGATAACGATCATTAAGCATGATGTACACCTGATACGAATTTTCAGTTTCATATAAAAAGTTTATTCCTTTTTCTCGCTTTTACATGAGGTTTCGTCTCACACAGCTATCATAGTAAGTTATCACTGGAATCTCTCACACCATTCATCACATCATAGATACTTAAATAACCAAGTGATGAATATGCGAGGGTGTGATACGTACCAACGTCACATCAAATGGAACTGTATGCACATGCCAGCTCAGATGCATACAAACGACGTTTGTATATAAATACTGCTCCAACCCATAAAGTGAGTATGCGTCAACCTACATATTATGATATTCGCAGTAAGCATAACGGATAATTAGAAATAAAAGCTGTGCGTACGAGTAATTAGCATTGTAACAAAGTAGAGCGAAGGACGCGACGATGAGATAGTCATGCCTTAGTAAACGGAACGTGTCATCAGCTTCAGTAGATATGGCAAGAGCATGGCATGGCACGTATTTAAAGTGCTGGTCACACTGCGACTTGTGCGATAACAACATATAACTTAAATACCTACCATTCCGAATTCAATAACGGCTTAATTATTTGGTTGGAAAAGGACGTTTCAAATTGTTTCAGGCATCCAGGTTTTTGAGTTTAATTCTAGGTTGTAAAATGACGTATAACAAAGGACTGTATGACAGTAAATGTTTGTTTCTGAAGGCTTTGTTCCCTTATAGGTTCAATTACGTAAAGTTTACTTTAAAACAGAAAATATAAATGCTCATTATGTTGGACCTTAATCCTTCTATCTTCTTATTGTAAGAAATAGATAACCACTATTTCATTTTGTAGGGCCTCTAAATAGATTCCATTTAGAGTGCCGCACGTCAGTTCAGTCAGTCGAGTCAGTTGTCGCGGGACTCTATAGCACCTACACATAGCATAATTAATACTATAGTATAATAATGTTCCTAAAAAGTTGCCACTAACGACCACCTATCCAACATCCAACGATGTCTTTGCGAAGTTTGTCGATCTATTACAGTCAATATAAGACTTATAATTATCTTAGAAAAATTGTATTGACCATAATCGACGCTTTATTTAAAGTGTTAATTTGGTTATTTATACAGCTTTCTTCTTATAATTACTTGTTTATAGAATGTACGCAGCGATGGACTTCGTTGCTTCTCAGCCGGCATACTGACGAGAACCTAAGCGAACGCCATGTCAGGCGCAGAATTCAAGTCAAGGTGGGTGTTTGCGCAACTCGCCAAGGGCCTGCAGTGCTAATGCAGTTCTGCACGTAGCCTTTTATTCTAATTCCACCAATTTTATCCGGAGGCAGCTTACATTGATTTAAACAAATAATATTAACGTAGCCAATAATTTATATAATGACTTTTCACATACTACATTACTTTAAGCCTACTGTACATTCGCGTCGTCGTTCATAATTGGCGGCTTCATCTGCATTCAGGTGTATCCTTGTAACTTTCAGCCTTTTAATAACCTTAAAGAGTTGGTAAAAATTAAATAATACCTTACAAATAACATTTATGCAACTTAAGAACAATATTGTAAATATTTTACGGTCAAATACAGTTTTAGTATGTCGATGTGTTACTAAATTTTGAACACAACCAATATAAATGCCATTTACAGATATAATATGTTAATATTCGATATTTTCCTACCAAAAAAATCGAAATAAATTCTATGATAGCAGCAAAACAGTTATCGATTTCTTGTACGTTATTTACATATACCTTTTAATTTCTTTGCTATGTGATAGGGCACGGAAGAAACTTGCATTTGGTATGGAATACACTTACCCTAAATATCCAGAAGAGAAGTTAAACTCAAATGTTACGACTTGGTATAAGAAACTAATAAGGATAATCAGGATTTTCTGGATACACACTATTGGAGGCTACCATCTTAGTCCTCAAGAGTAGGAACGAATCCGCGTCCATCCTTAAATAGAACTTCAGTTCTGTTTGAGATTGGACGTGGTTGTCCATGGGCTGCAGTGACCACTTAACACCAGGTGGCCTGCATGCCCGTTTCTTACTCTTTCGCAATAAAAAAAGGAAAACCTACTTGTAAACCTAAAAAAATCTCTCAATCTTAATTTTCAATACGTAATATTGAAAATTAAGACAATAAATAAAAATAACATTTATACGTATATTTTTATTATTACATAAGTTTTATTATACATAAAAACAGCTATCCCCCCATTTTCGCGTAGAAATATAATTTGAACAACTGACAATGGACTTGTTCTATACCTTTAAATATTTATAATAGATGCGCGATAGCATTACTGTGTATTCACACAAACAAAATTACAGTTAAAACTGTGAAGAAATTGCGTACCTACCGTTACATTTCAATTAATGACCAAAAATAATATTTTCTTCTTACAAAGAAAATGTGTAAAAAATACGTATTTGCGATAAATTTATATTTAAATTATTTTTTAAGACCAGGGACATTTTCTCCGCCTAAGGCCAAAGATAAAATCACCGTATAGGTCTGCTCTTTTAACTTTTAAGTGAGTTAGGATATAATTAACTCAGATTTTTCCATTATTATCTTTGTTTATATTTATACTACTTTACTCAATTTCATAAACATTAATAGCTAAAATTTATTAACCCTAAGGCTATCAGCGTAAAGAAATCTCTGATCTAGTCAAGCTTGAAATACCTGTAAATTTAAAAATGCGTAATGCACACATACTGATAAGGGACAGATATAATGTCAGATATATACGGCCCTGATTAAAGTACTCGAGAATCCTTGAGGGCATTAAAGTCCCTATTGGGTTTACAAAACCTGACACTATTTGATCAGGATGCAAGATTGCCTCAGATATGCTTGGACAGACTAACAAGCACACCTGTCCATCTCGACACACTTACCACGAACCTTAGATACACTATCAATGCCATGTAAGTACCTCTATGGTAAGTGTCTAAGTTCATTGACATAATAGATGTGGAAGAGACACATATTTAAAATAATTAGTAGTTAAAGTATAGAAGAATGGTCCAATATTATTACAAAATCTATTCCAGCGGTTGAAATAATCCAAATGCTATCACATTAGAATGACAGAATCGTAATTCGAAGTTTGAAGAATTCAAGCTTGATTTGTAAACAGGTACTTTGTTTTTCATTTATAACATATAGATAAATTTATTAAGTAAGACAAACAAATTAAATAGGATGATTTCTTTCAAAAGAACGCTTTATTAATCAGTTTATTACTTGGAAATCCTTTCATACTTCGTAAAAACAATTTTCTTTAAGGCCAGACTAAGAAAGTTATCATTGGAAAGGTGCATTGGAAATTCGGTGAGCAGACCATACGTCCAAAATATATGGTAACTTTTTCTTAATGCTATTAAAGAGAATTCTTACTGCTTGCATTCGACATACAAACCGTGCATCCTGTGTTCAGTGGCTGCGGCGCGCACCATAGTACCAGCTTCCAGAGTACGCATTGTTCGTACGAATCTCGTTCCCAGCGTTCTCAGCTATTTTCTTCACCGCTCTTTTGTTCCTACAGGAGACTAGTGGAGTGCATGAAAATTGTTTATAGATAGTTACACATAGCATAGTCAACTCGACTTGCAAATAGTCAATAGAAGTTAGATACTCTAAGTGGCTAACGATGATTTCTAAATTAGTAAATATTTTTGCTTATATTGTCCTATTTAATTAATTGTATTTATAGGCCTTAGTCCTTTAAAACAAAATAATAAAATATATATTTCACAATAGTGAGTCTAGTGATAAGAAATAGGCACTTGCACAACAGATGTGGGTTTAAATCAGAATCGGCTCTTCTAATAATAATGACTATCGCACCTGGTAAAAAAATAATAATAAATAAACACATCAATTTTTGAGAACTTATTAATTGCACCATGCTTATACAATTAAGAAACATTGTGAGGAAAGCTTTTAAGTTCCATAGCCGCATAGTAAAAACGGAACCCTTATAACTTTGCCATGTCCTTCTGCTTGCCCATATGTGACAGCAATTATAATTCCGAAAGTATCGGAATAAGTGATATTTTAGTATGTGGACGGTACTCCGTGCACATAAATAGAGGATGAAAATAAAAAATACAATGCACAAAACATTTGTTTGGATAATTTCACGAATTAAATTAAACTATATTTTTATATCTTTAATATCTTTCTATATTTATTAAAAAAAAAAACTTCTCTTTTTTATTACCTAATTATGCGTTATAACCGGTCATATAGTATTAGATTTTAATAAAGATACGAATCTAAAATAATAATTAATACTAAAATGTCTGTAGGTGTTATCGGATTGGTTACCATATTCTACTTTTTTAATTTTTTTATTTATAGTAACCGTCTTATATTGATAACTCTTAAGCCGATTTTGAAGAGATCCCCTTAAACACTTATAGTATTCATCAGTAAACATAAAATTAAGTGAACAAAAATTGAGATAACTTAAATCATGAGGAACGCATATCGTATTTATAATACAAAAAGAAATGATAAAAATCATATGGTCTTTCTAACATAACTGTTTTGTTGTGAATATAGAGCGATGCTACAAAAACTGTTAAAAACCAGACGTATTGTACGCAGTCAGTGGCAAGTTTAATAAAACTTATAATAAAGTTGGAATTGATTCCGAGCCAATAAACACAATAACATTCATGTAATGATAGGCTCGAACTGTTCAATTTAAATAAAACTGGTGAACCCGCTTTGATTGTTTCCATGAGAATGTTCGAATCATGAGAACAGAAGTACCCCACCATTCACGTCTTTGAACAGACTTTATAAACAACAATTACGTACGAGTATCCGGCCCCTTATCCAGAGTACCTCCGTAATTGCAATTCCTTTCTCCATAAAAAGTAGAAACATTTATTGATTTGTGAAAAGATTCAAAAGAGTCATTTGAGGCTTTTTAATTCTAACAGGAAATAATTACTGCTTTGTTTGAGCCTACATAATATGCATACATGCCGTATTAAAAGTTCATTGCGCCAGAGGCCGGGTTATTGTTTGTGTTGTATTTTTAAATCATATTAGCCGACAGATAGGTAAAGTAAGGACGTAGACACGCGTACGTTATGGGTTATGGGTTATTTATAGGCGCCCCACACGCTGTAGTATCGTGCGAGCGAGGTGCGCGGGAGACGCTCGAAGCTTCTATTCCAGGCGGGACCTTGCATATTCATCTACTCCACATCTCAAATGTAACACTATCTACTCACAAGGACAACTCAAATGAAATCGCCTACCACCCAATGTAATCAACTTAATCCTTCTAAGCGCAACACTTGTCTACCTATTGTCTAGTTATTATGTTGCAACTCTGCAAGAGTGGGAGTCTTTAATGCGGTCAAGAGAAATGTATTCGAAACCTTCCTATAAGCCGATGACATATTTCGTTTACGATGGTAGCTGTTGTGATTTGTGAACTTTGTTTAGTAGTAGCACAAGGTCGCACATTTTTCAGTATGACAATGCCCTTGCTACGTTTGCATTTAGACGTTACAAACAGAAAACGCGCAATCAGGTGCCCTTACTTGTTGCTTCCAATTGTTCTTGAAAAGAGGAATTGACGAACAAAATGACTTGCTATTTGTAAAAAAAAACATTTGCATAGTAATTTGGCTTTACTATCATTGCAGTTAAGAAACCTAAAATTTACAATCAATCAATGTCAATCGAGATATTAAAAACATTGCAATAAAACCAATTCAATTATATTTGAAGTCCTAATCATTAGTTAGACTGCTTGGGATCACTTTACATGAAAACCTTTACACTAATTTGAATGTAACTTGTTTTAATAGTAACCCGGCGGCATTTTAGGTGTATAGATCAAAGTACTCAACTCATCGGTTCACTACTAACATTCTTTCAATGCGGTCATGTTAACCAAATATAATTTAATACAACGTTAGTTCAGTTCCTTTGTGACTCAATCAGGACACTTATTAAACGTTTAGGTCATCACATTTAGTCACTGGATAGCCGATTCTTATTATCCTTAATGGCGAGAATTTTTAAATGAGTCAAGAGGCAGATAATTGTAATTATTTATCACAGTTTCGTCACAGAAAATACCTAGTCTGTTTTTTATTACCGTGTGAAAACTCCTTTTTGATGATAAGAGAATTATAGAGATGTTTGATGACCAATCGCAATTTATGTTCTCATTTAATTTTTCCACAAAGTATAGCTATGTAGTTTCTAGATGTTATAAACCTTATAGAAATGTATAGAACTAAAGGTGGAATTAATTGTACAATCTCAATCAGCTGACCTTGACTACACCCCTTTATGTACCATACACAGGTGGGCAAAGACCTTATCGCCACTACTCCAACAAAATTTCAGTGTGAAATGGATCATTTCATATTTATCTACATATCTATTGAAAATGAGTTCCTGGTATTAGGACCGTGAGTGAGCTTATCTTGGAAGTTAACGTCGTTAAATTCGTTTTGATGTCGCGGAACTAACAGGACACTGTTAAAGTTAAAACACGACTTACTTTGGTTCCGTTTTGCAGACCTTCATTATATTTCCTTACAAATCCCTTAACTAATTTATCAAGTTGAAGGATTTTAAGTAAATATCCTTTTATATTGCTAAGTTATTTGACTCAACAAATTGTAGGTTTCAAAGTTAAACATCTGTTTTTTGCTGTCATTCTTAATTAATTCTTGTATCTAGAATACTCTATTATTTCAACGTCTTGATAAATATATAGATTTCCATTAAACCCAACGAGCAATGAACCAGCCATGTAGAAAAGTTTTTGTAGCTGATCATTATGTGTGAACACAAGATCGATCAAACAAGGAAAAGAGTAAGTGATACATTATGTATGTAGACACAATACAGATGAATACTATATTATCAACGTATGTAAATGCACGTAGATACAACATATCATAATACACGGAAGTCAAGATAATCAAGTCACGTAGTATATATAGATCCTTAAAATTAGTCAATTCCCAGCAGAGAACATAGAGAAATAAAATCTACCAACTACTACATGTAAACACTCATTAAAAAAGGTTCTTATCAATGTCCAGTTTAAACAATAAAGTGGTAAATTGCATATTTTCGTAATTTTGTTACCTGGTACACTCATATGAAAAATAGAAATAATTTTAATTCCGATGATTAGCAAAACAGAAAGCTAAAGCAGAAAGAGGTCACGCAATAACTCAACGAGAACAGTCTACTCAACAAAGGTTTGCAATAAACAAAGGTTATCATCATACGGTCTATGGAAAGCTGTGTGTAAATAGAAACCAAAATAATGAATAAGTCTTATTAATATTATTAGGGTATATTCATTATTTATTGATTTAAAATTACATTCAACTTCTACTATAAGATAAAGACGTACTACTATTTCTGTTATCGCTATATTGCTGCCTACTGCTTAATTGTTATTACCACAACTGTTTTATATAAACTTTGATATTGCCAACTAGTGTAACAAACGATTTTGAAAATAATACACTAACATTACCTCACAATGAAATAAAACCTTTCACAATCAGATAGTTTTCCAAAAGGATACTATTGAAGCGTAAAATCTGAGCAAAAAATCTACGTAAATACGAATTAAATGAGGACAAACTTTTGTTATATCTACAAAGCACTTCAAATTTTAAAGATATTTTGCTATGCTAACAGATTAGCCTGAAATGGAAACGTAAGCATTTCAAATTTTTGCAACACCCTGATGCCTGTTACATCCGGGCGAATTGACTCTATCTGGGCCGGTAACGGCACCTAAACAGTAGTAGACAGCGCACGAAACGACTGAATAACCAAAGCCTGACCTTAAACTCAGTGTGCCACTTACAAATGCTGATAACGACAGATTAACAAGTGCTTCTCGCAAGCGAGAGCACAGCTGTTGTAGAGAATTTTGGCAACGTCTTCAACGCTAATCACCGTTCACAAAGCTTATACACATCACGGAATTATTGAAGAATAACGAAAATAATTTACGACCAATAACGTATGGAAACAGAACTTTTGAAATACAAAGCGTAGCTAGTAACTATTGTAAGAGAAAACTAAACTTTCTAACAAAGAATGGAAAATTATCGCAATGAATTAGTTACTAGATGAGTGCTGTTAGGCCGAAGATGGTTGCGCACACCGTCACGGTCCACCAGTCGCCACCGTTTACCAACACGCGCCGAACGCGCCGAGTCGTTTACTCGTGCCAGGCGGCGATTGCTTCAGACAACCGATCCCGTTATATTTGCAAACAGCCCTAGAAACATACCTACGTCAACAAGGGAATCGATAGTGTCATAGTTCTTTAACATTAATATGTTTATAATATTAATGAATTATGTGTGCTCATCTTAATAATCGATTGACTTTATTCTTGCCTGCTTTGTTTACTTTTGACTTACACTTCTAATTCTATGATGACACGCCCAGCCATGAAACAATAATGGGTTGATAAGACAACAAGTCCTAAACAAATCAAGTATAACTTGTTTTGATTAAAGATTATTTAGGATACTTAAATGAATATACAGAACAACACTACATTAAACTGCCATAGGAGCAATGAGAGGCATTTTATTAGTTTAAATACAGTGAAATTATTGTATGTATTCTATTTATATATTTTACTTCTAGGTTTATTAATGCATTTTTTTATTATAATAATGAAAGTTGTAATGAAAATTTTATTCTACTATTACTGTTCAGTCTTTTCTGCTATATTTACATGATTTAATTTACATTGTGTTTTGACAAATATAATGTTTTGACAGCTATAAGAAAAGTCCTTTGAAAAATGATGATGAAAATCAGACAAGAAAAATTAAAACTTGATGTCATTCTATGAATTGTAATAAAAAAATGATTTTCATGATACAAATGCAATATAGTATGTGGTGATTGAGAGCGTGATGAGATCAAGTTTTTTAATTTACTCTAGTCATTCAATAAATTCAATTGTTTGTAGCATTATAAGAATCACACTCATATTTTCTTTTGAAATCAGGCTTCACTAATGGAATTTGGGTTTTGTCTATGATACAGTAAGAAAATCATCTTCAAATTAACTGTTAAAAATGAATAAATCCAAGTATTTACAGAACCAATATTCACAAAATTTTCTACAAAAGTCAACAAAGCAATTTGATTGCAACTGTGATAAAATTATAAAGAAATTTAATATGTTTGGGATGGTTAGAGGTGGCCAGAATATATTCGGAATCAAGAGTCTACGTTCTGATGAAACCAACAGCAACACATTACTGGCACTCTACTACTGGGCACTGATCTTCCCTCAAAATAATCCCGTACATTAAACAACCAATTCTAAAATATTTTACAAACCTACATATTTTAAAAGTAAATGTAATTATGTTCTGATGAAGGATCATTTCTGATGCATTGTATTGATAGAACAGCTGTTGTGATATAATGAAATTGGTTTGTTTATAAAAATGGTTAAATAAAAAATTACAATAGTAAATTTTATGATGTCAGTATTGATAATGGAATTTTACATGGTCACACAATATACTCAATTCAGTATCAAAAGAAAAGACACTATGTTGATCAAACAATTCAATAATGATTAAAATATTGGAGATTTATGATTGCAAGTTTTATTAAATGTCACTTATAGAAACTTGTGTATTTTCTAAATACCCACTACTGAGAAAAATTACAAAGTTTGAGCTATTGTTTCCTAAGTACAAAAACCGAAGTATACTAGAAGCAAATTTGAAAAGGATGTACAATCCAAAATTAATCACAAATTACTGCTTAATGTATAGTAAATTGTAAATAAACTGATTTTTAGAAATAATTATATCATGTCACATGTGTAGGTATGGTAACATCTATAAAACTGAGAAAACTAAGTGAAGAGAAATGATAATAATCCTTTCTTTAAAGTGTACCTTAACATGCTTATATCACTCTAAGCGGTGAAAGAATATTTAAATCATACATTGGAAAAGATCAATATTTTATCTCCCTCGATCATCAAAAGACTATTGTAAATTTTCTTCTTTATTTCCACTTTGTGAGGTGTTTGTGTAAATACAATTTTCCAATGTATGATTTCATTAAACATAAATAGATTACCTGAGTTTGCGAAGAATAAAACTGCACTTGTTAATCTCCCACTTAAAACTTTTATTATAGATACTTTGTTATATGTATTATCACAAATCCTGGTAGACTTTTAAAACACAATCACGCAACTGACAAATCTTAAGTCTGCATTTCCTTGATTACTGATTTCTCATATAAACATAATTTACACAATAAAACAATCTGAAAGATGACTTAGGTGTAAACGCTTACTCATCGCACTTCACTCTACACAATCATATAAGATTATTGCATATTTGGATGGCTTTTTAATTCTCTAAAACCTTCCTCGTCCCTCCACATCATTAATCTCATGAAATTATATACAAAGTTGACTAACATTACTTTACATTACATATTGTTGTTTACAAACTGACACAGCCTCTGCATGTGTCCCGTTCTGAAGAACAAAATAAAGCTAATATCGTGATCCTCGTTCGCGGCTACATATACACATTCCCATCAGGAATTACGTATTTCGTTCGTTCCATACGATAATGATTACTGCGGGAGTATCTACCAGTACTAAAGTATGAAAATATAAGATAAAGCACCTCGTTTGGACAATGGTATGTATCAAAGATATTAACAACGTGATATGACGCGCATCGCGAGCGCCACGGCCGGGGCGCGGGGCCCGCCGGCCGCCCCCGTCGGGCCGCGACGGCCTCCTCGCCGCCCCGCCCCAGCAGTCTTACGAGAAATAAATGCCACATTACACTCTATATATTAAAGCACTGTACAACAACAATAAGGTTTCTTTTCCTTTTCAGGACTAACGTTCATTTCGCGCACTATTTCCGCGAACATTTCGTTGACGTTGGTACGGCTCTTGGCGGACGCCTCCATGAAGGGGCATCCCCACATCTGCGCGAGCGCAGACCCCTCGGTCTGCGAAACCTCGCGCTGATGCTCCAGGTCGGCTTTGTTGCCCACCAGCAGGATAGGCACTCGTTCAGAACCTTTCACGCGCGTTATCAATTCCTTCATTGGCTTGATATCTTGGAACGTCTGATGATTTGTTAATGAATACACTACTACGAATCCCTGGCCGTTCTTTATGTACAGGTCCCGCATCGAAGCGAATTGCTCCGTTCCGGCGGTATCTAATATTTCTAAAACACACGGCGAATTGTCAACTTCGATTTCTTTCCGATAGAAATCTTCTATCGTGGGGTCATATTTTTCCATGAAGCATCCAGACACGAACTGCACGGTTAGGGCACTCTTCCCGACCCCACCCGAGCCCAACACAACTACTTTGAATTCGCGCATTGTTGTGTTGTATAAATCACAATAACCAGTCTTCTTTTAAACGTATCCACACTGTGCTATAAAAATGTCATTGCTATGTTGGTTTATGACTCACTTGAATGCGATCACTGAGGAACGTGCACATAAAGGATGCTAACTAAATGATAAACAGCGACGCCATTTTATTTAGTTGGATGAGTGGCAAAACAGCTTTAATAGCATCGCGGCGGTGCGCTAGTCACTTCACACTCGAAAGTACAAACACGGAAGCAAACATCTATCCAACTGACTCGCTCTTTACTGGAATTGGCAGCAACAGCAGGTTGGTCAATGCACTCTATTGCAATGGTGTGATTGGTGAATGGAGATTATTACCAAACCGGATGTCAGTGTTACTACAATATAAAAATTAATTTCACCCTTAAACTCGAACAATAACAAAGCACAGCTGTTCCATTATATTAATGTTATTTGCATTTGACGTATATTTTTTACAAATTCATTGCATGTTTCTTTCATAATTGTAATGGTAAAAACATATCTTAGTGACGTTACTTAAAATTTACAAATTATGAATATTTTTGGTAATACAAAAATACTTCCGTGAGTATATCTATTTTTTATTATAGTTCAATACTTTTATATGTTACATAAATTTATTAAAAAATAACACGACAAACGAATAATATTTTGCAGTAAAATCCAAAACATTGTAACTATCACTACATAACTATTAGGAAATGTATAGTACTTGGCAACAATTAAACGGAAATAACATGAATCTTTAGGTTGTCACCCATGACTCTCGTCCAAAAACAAATACGTATAATCTATGGTCAACACTAAATTGAATCAAACCCATTATTATTATATAAAATATATAACTTAGAGTAATATAAATATATATACAGTATTTTATTATAATAATACAAGAAACAAACTAGTATAAGCCTTCCGCATATATTGTGTTTAAGTAAAATTTGTAATATATTACTAATTAAGGCTTATTAAGGCTTACTGTGATTCTTAAAATGGTTTGAAATTAATAGTCATAGAGTAGTTCGTAGTATAGTCTGTATTATTTATAATTAAAAAAATAAAGCATGCCATCTTGAATGCAACGCAACCTTAGTTCTTACGAGTTAAGAGTATAAAATACGGTTAATTGCCATATGTCAATGTCAAACTGTCAACGAAACATCATTATGCTATTGTTATTAAATGTAAAAGGTTAAACAAACTGCGTACTACACGATATGACGATATGCTTTTTATGCAGGCTATTCTTAAGGGATCTGCTATTCCTGATAATGTACTTCGAATTAGGCGGGTTGAAAAATCGTAGTCTGTACAATACCTGAGTTAGGTTTACTTGTCATGTTCCTGATTTTCTGAGAACTGCTCAATAGCTCACGGTTCTATACACTACGGTAGAAATAGTTCAAGTTAGTATTAATCGGAAACTGGGTTGTCACCACCAGTCGGAGCAACGCTCATGTGGCACTGGTTTGCCATACATTGTATTCCGTCTGTGGCACTATGTGCAACAAGCAGTCGATATGGCATCTAAGACAACATATCGAGGATTCCCAAGCTACCTTCCAATCACGAAAACGTTACGGAAGCAGCATGAAACAATCGCAGTCAAACTTTTTACCTGCTCCAACCAAATGGAACAATATGAAATAAACACTTTCATTGTTGAACATCTTGCACACATTCCGTGTTGACTTTATGAGTATGGATGATTTTAGTATAGTGGGAGTAAACATTATGTGATGAATCAAGAGGACAGTAGTGCCAGCACAGATCATTTTAACAGATTGTGAGCCCTGCATATCATTCCTACCATGCATCATATTAATCTCATGGGCTAAAGCATCAATAGTGGTTCACATAGAAACTAAACTGCTCATCTCTTATATAAAGGTATGACAACAGCCATTTAAAATTCTTTGCTTGTGTACTTGTTTTTAGAGTATTTTTGATTTATGTACATGAATAATTAAATACAATTATAAAACCATTATGTAGAATATTATTTAAAAACATTTTAAGACAAAACACTGGCCCACATTCCATTTATTATAAAAAAAAACAAACATTCCCTGTGGAGTACAACACTGCTGTGTATTACTTGGCGTAATGCACTTCGAGATTGTACACGCTTGTTGTGTACATACAAATCTATGGATTTCAGACAACCAAAAGTGCTGTATTTATGACAAGGCTGCAAGATTGGGAGAAAACAATGTCTACTCGTAGATGCTCCACAGATGTTAAAAAGACAATATTTCAGTGAATTGTTGGTGCCTCTTCAGATTAAAGAATACAGCTACACTTTAGTGTAGCTTCCCACAATGTTGACTCGATATAACATGAATGTTGCAGTTTTAATTTTTTGTAGACATAAATAATGTTATAACCACATATATAATAACATCCAAATGTATTTTAGAGACTTGGAAATTTATTGAGCCTCTCAATTACACTTGATGTTATCAACACATTTCATGATGTATTTGAGCAAAGTTGATTTACACAAGTTTTATTTGTACAATACAATTTATACATCAATATGTATAACAATTAAATTTACTGTTATTGTTTTTAGTCACAACAATTGAATAAAATATCTTGCATTTAATTACTGTTCCACACCCACCTGGCAAACTGCCTTTCTGCAGATAACAGGTAGCAAAGTAGCACTTTTCTACAAAAGACTAATAGATACTAGAAATAAGATTTTACAGTTGAATGATGTGCAGCAAGGTATATAATTGCTTGCCAATGTCATTTAAAAATTTACATGAAGGCAAATCAATATTAAAATTAAACATAACTTGAGTGTATTATGTATGTCTTCATATTTTTAACAATTTTTAAATTACTATAATAATTGTAAAATAAATGAACAATTTAATAATGGATTTATTAATTTATGTGGGTTGTCCATTAACCTGTTATTATTTCCAGTGTCAATTGTTCATCAATTATATATTTCATTTCCCCTTTAAGTGTCTTTATTAAACATCCAGTAATTGTAAAAAGAGAAAAAAAAAGATTTAATTTTCAAATGATAGTTAAAGTCCTTCAACTTATTTCTGTAGTTGAAGACATAGTTTTGAAAGATCTTATTAATTAGAGCCAGGTTATAAATTGCCTTCAGGGTACATATTAAGCAATACTTTTTAAGATGCTCAATGCTGTGCAAAAAATTAAAATATCGATTGGAGAGTGGAAAATATATTACAATTGAGGTCTCATCAAAAGCCAGATGGACATAGTGACCAGATAAAACAGCACCCTAAATATGATAGAGAGATTTTTTTTTACTTCAAGAACTTTTACAAGTATCTCTTGGAATCCTACACAATCCAGCAGAATATCTTTCAAAAGGCGAATGGCAGACACTACCAGAAATCATAAAAATTTAAAGCCTAATAAGCGACTAAGTAATGACTGGATGCATGAAAGAAACATAATATAAGTAAATATAAACACTATTACCCAAGTGAAGCTGGGATGGGTCACTAGTATGACATGTTCTCACAGTTAAAATTGTCAAAACAATAAATCCATTCCAAAATCCAGTAGACTCCGTCTTCAATTGTAATTGTAAAATTCTGAACTTTACCTAATTTTTTGAACAAATAAAGTGAATGTTTTCTACAAATACAATCAAGCCATACAAGTACACATTACGGCTCGCGGCGTTATCATCATCATCGGGGGACATCCCTGCCTCGTTGGGTGGTGAAAAGGGGCCTCGAGGTAATAAACCCTCTTTGCCCGGACCTGAACTCGGTGTTGCACTCCAGGTTAACTATAGTAGCTCTCGCCCACTGTTAAGTGGGGGACTCGGGATAATCCTTCCGGCATGTTCAACTCTCGCTGCGTCCGCGGTCTGCCAGCTGGTTTTGCCCGACGCAGACGAGTGGTACAGCCCGCGGGCTCAAGCGACGCGTTGGTGTGTGGTCCCGCTGGGCTCGCTTCACATTCGCGGGTCAGGCGTCCGTACTGTAGTTTCGGGGCAGCATTAAGGAAGAGCTTCCGGAAGGTTAGCGGATCGATGATGATGATTGACCTTTACTTTTCCTCCCCGTATAAGCTTTGGCCGGTCTAACGCTGCGGCCTTTGTTCTTCTCCATGGAAGCATCGATTGAGTTGAGGCACCTGAAACCTTTCCAACGACAGGGCCAAGTGCCAAATCTCGGTAAGCGTCCTCCTTTTAGTCGCCTCTTACGACAGGCAGGAGGTACCGTAGTGCTATTCTGGTCCCGCACTACAGGGACCGAGGCGTTGTTCTACGCTATGTTATGACTGTTATAAGGTATCAAAAGTAAGGAGTAACGTAAAGAATATATAAGAGTACGCTTTTTTTCGTTACTTTTATTCCGATAGTTAAAATGTACCTACTTTCTATAAAATATATGTATATTTTACCACAGAAATAATACGTATTATACTATACAGACATATAAAAAAAATTTAAGCATAAATTTGAAATAAATATTTAGTGTTTTTGTTTTAACCTCAACACGCTGATATAACAACATACTTGATGGTGAAGATGTTTTTAATGAAATGTAATCAAAATTGCGCGCAAAATTTTAATAATTGAAAAAATGTATTTATAAAAGATTTACATGTTATAGAATATAAAATATTAAAACAATAATGTGCAGTATACAGATATTAAAATAATGGAAACCATTATTTAAAAAGAAAGAATAAAATACGAAGGCTATGATAAAAGTCTAAAAACGCAAAAAAAAATAGAACCTTTTGGTTTTAATGCGCCATCTACAAAGGACTTTACGTAAAACGTGGGAATCCCCAATGATATAATAACTCAGAGTGCGTTTAGTTTTTGCAGATTTTTATTTCGTTTTCATTATGTGTCTTCTTGCTAGAGACGACAATTTCGTGTCTGTAAATGAGGTGGACGTATTTAACGTCATTGTATTCTAGACATAACAAGCAAACAAAGAGTTAGGTCCAAAGGCTTAATGGCAATAGTATTTGTTTGCTGCACCTCTATTCTAGCCTAATATTTAATGTTATTGACATTGACATCCATAGACTGTGAAATTTAAACTGTCACAGCTTGCTTGTCAAATTTTGCAATCGGCGATCAATGGTAGTAAATTGTTGATTAATTATTCAGGAATTTTTGAGAAGGAAATACATTCCGCAGACTACATATATTTGGAAAATTAAATTGGCGAAATTTTAGTAAGTATTTATTTATATGTTTACTTGTAGATGTAGTAGATGTAAGTATTCTCTATTTTTGATATGATTTTTCTGAAGATATAACCATAAATGGTACGAATTATACATTAAGCTTAGTCAATTTTGTTTGGTCGGTAAATATGTTATTTATTAAATGGGTTTAATAACTTGTATTTGTTTAATGTATATAAACTATTATGAAAATGTAAGTTCCTAAGTATTTACAAATAAAAAATGTTTCAAATGTCTACATTAGTAAATAGACGATACTTCAAGTAAAACTGAAAATGATTTATTTTTTAAAAAATATTAATAAATGTATGCAAATTAGTGTTATACATTTTTTTTAATATCGCGTGGGGCAAATCCTATTAAATCTACATAGGTGTTGTAGCTATAAAATGACAAAAATAAGGTGTAGATATAATTAATATATTTGTTAATTACATGTAACAAATTTATTTCAGTTTAACATTAGTTTATGATGTTTTTATATTATTATGCCTGTTTTTATGACTGCTTATATTAACCAACTGCATAATTTGATGTATTACACAGCAAATTTTGGTTTTCATATAGTTATTTATAACAAAGTTAGATATCATTTCACTAATATTGACATATCACTTATTATAACATGGTTTTAATAAATCATGTTCGGCTATAGTGATCATCATGGACCCTATGACCTATTTTTGTGACCTCCATGCCTGTGTCCTGAAAATGATTGGTGCATGTATAGATTGCTATTGTTTTGTTTCTAAGTGATGAGTTGATAGTTAGAGGTCATGCATTGATAATGATTTGTGAATTATTTTTTATTATCAAAGAGTAAGAAATGGGCATGCAGGCCACCTGATGTGATCACTGCAGCCCATGGACAACCACGTCCAATCTCAAATAGAACAGAAGTTCTATTTAAGGATCGATGCAGATGCGTTCCTACTCTTGAGGACTAAGATGATCGCCTCCAATATTGTGTATCCGGCAACCACACCTCCCCAACTGAAACACAATATATGAAACTTTACAACTTGTCGCTTTATGGCAGGTTATGTGGGTGGCAGTGGTGCCGCCCCAAGAGACCTTTAGCGGCTCTACCACCTTTAGAATTAAAATAAATTTATGCTTAACAATTTCTCTGTGGGGTATAAAACTGCTGGTTTTTATGTGGTATAACATGCGTGCAACTTGTACACACATATTGTGTTCATACAAATCTGGCATGAATTATGGGCACACAAAAGTGCTATGGTTGTGGCGGCACTACAAGACTACAGTCTTTTGGACACATCATCTGTGTATTCATAAATGCTATATGGATGCTAAAAACATGACATTTCTGTAAATTGTCGATACACATTATTGGAGGCGACCATCTTAGTCTTCAATGGTAGGAACGCATCTGCATCCATCCTTAAATAGAACTTCTGTCCTATTTGAGATTGGACGCGATTATCCATGGGCTGCAGTGACCACTTAACATCAGGTGGCCTGCATGCCCAATTATGACTCTATCATAATAACAAAAAAAAACATGTTCAATCTTCTGCAATACTGACTCAATATGATATAGGTACAAGCACCACAGTCAAAATGTTAATTATAGTAAAGCATTAAAAATTAACAAGAAATATAATTATTAGCAATATAATTATATTATAATGTAACTTACAGGAAGTTATTTATTTCCTTAGAATATGATTTGTATAATGTACATTTAGCATGACATGTTTGTCAGTTCCCTTTATATTTATTTCTATTTATTTACTTATTCTATTGTCAGGAGGAATGGTCTATTACCGCTGATTCTTATTGACTATAAATCAGAAACAGGTCATAAATCAGGTATGATTTATATGAATGGAATGGAAGTGGGATGGGATAACATAATTAATTAAGGATTAAATATAATTAAATAAGGAATTAAGGGTTCTACATACTATTGTTTGTCTGATTGGCCACTTGCTACAGTTTTAGATATTAGGATAAACTGTTAGCTTGTGGCCATATAACAATATACTGATAGAGACGGGACAACTGGTAGTAAATTATAAAGATTAGTTACATATTATACTTCTCTGCATACATACATACTTGATAATTGCTTCAAAATTAGTTTAATGCCAGAACATTACATTAGTGAAATCCTCTATTACAATATGAAAAAGAGTTCCAATGAATTCATTCATTTCTTCTATTAGTTTTTATACACCGACTGATATTTAAATGAACTTCCTTTGTTGTACTTTCACAAAAAAAGTATTTGACCTTGAAAAGTACTAAACATTAATATGTGTTTGATTGTTACAGAGTCAAGATGTCACATAAACAAACTCCATACAGTCCCAATTTTCCGATGAGTCAGGGATATGGTCCACCGCCTGAAGGCCAGAAAACTGAGGAAAGTTATCCCCTGAATCCACAAGTTGGATATCCTGGGCCACCTCCCCCAATACCTATGCCGACTGGCGGTCCAATGCTGCCACCTGGTGCCCAGCCTCTCCCTGGAATGCAGCACGGATTTCAACCTGGATTCCAGCCTGGATTTCAACCAGGTTACCAGCATGGATATCAACCAGGCTTTACTCCTGGTTATCCACCCATGCCACAAGGCTATCTGGCCCCTGTTATACAACAACCTATTCCTGGTAGGTATTA
>DWON01000417.1:0-34001 GCA_018251015.1 Phocides pigmalion okeechobee | reverse complement strand
CATTTTGGGACATGTTATAAAAGCCTGACTAATCTTAAGACACGCGAAAAGATCAAATTCAAATATTTTATTTCACTGTAAGGTATTTATATACACTTAATGAATGTCAAGGGTACAGTGTAAAATCAGTGCATCGGCTTTGAGCGCCCTGTTGGCTAAAGTTGACGAACAGAAAAATCCGGTGGAAAAACTCACGGCTCTCTTTTATCTAGATATTTATTCTAGATCTAATGTACATCTAGATATTTAATAACAAAAAACGCTATGCATAAAATTCTATATTTAAATCACCTAATGAAACCCTAGCGTGGTATACAAAAGATATGTACTTAAGCAGCACTGATTGATAAATTGTATACAAAAAGAAACCCTTAAAACCTCGTGTAACTGTTGCCTAACGTTTTCTACTCTAATAGTTCCACGCTAGGATTATTTGTCAAATGTCTCATGTATATAAACGAAATCAAATCATTAACAAGCTACGTATTTAATGCATTTGGTATTTATTTTAAGCATTTGTCATCAGTAGAAAGGTGGGAGAACTATAGTTCGACCGGGGAGGTTACTGTAAAGTATCACTTGTGTTTCGGTTGGGAGGCGCGGTTGCCGGGTACACTTTGAAACGAGGCGATTATGTTAGTCCTTAGGAGCAGCAACGCATCTACGTACGAGCTCAGATAGGATGCGGTCGTGTTTGTGGTAGTACGTTGATGTCTATGGACTGCGACTACTTAACATCAGTGGTTTACATGCACGTTTGCTACTCTTCTCACAGAAAACAAATAAAGGAGTGTCATTTCCTTAACTTGAACACAAATTAAGTAATAGAATATTAATCCTTAAGCCACAATCACATTAAAACCGACACTGAATCGCTGAGCTGAAAGCTGGCGAGATTTTAATTTTGCTCAGATTTCGAATTACTGCAAAGGAACCTCTTTTGCTACAAAAGCGAAACGAAATACTAGTTTATCTACGTATTGCTACTTTAAATACTTTAATTTGTATTTGCAAAACTGAAATGAATAACTTATAAAAATAGAATTTAAGTATTTTTAGTTTATATTTATTTTTCATAAATTATCTACAATTATGTTTCGTCACACTTTAAATATTCAAATACGTTAAAAAATTCAAGGGTAAACAACTGAAACAGGGTTTTACAAAAAATGCCATTCGATTCATATATTTACTTTACACATTACTTAGTAATGCTTACTTAAGTTTCAGTTACGATAGGGCTCTGTAATTTAGTCAGATTTATCCACCATTGTAACATTGATAATAATTTTCATTATTCATAAGACGAAAGACAAGTCGTACGCCATATAGACCGACTGTATTCACCGTATTCAAATTCCAGTTTATCCCGAGCCCTAAATAAATACGACAAATGAATGGCGGCCCCGGGACATTACAAGACAAAGTTACGGACAAACAATATAGCGCTTGTTTAACTATCTTTACTGTAACTCTTTGTTTTGCTCTCAGAAATCTTGAACAAAATGTACCTTTAAAATGTAGTAAAAGTCTTCGGTTCAACTGAGAATGTACAACCACAAAAGTGAAAACAATTGTAGCTTTTTTCAACCGCCACACCGCTTTATTTTGTGGAGCAATTCTAGCATTTCGGTTGAACGGTGTGGTTGCTGACTCAGACTAGGAATTCAGTTCAGTATGGAGTTTATTATATACATATGTCTACGCGTGACGTTGAACCCTTACCACAAGAGGGACTGCATATCGCATAATCAATATAGCCTGTAATTTTATTGAAAATCCCGTAACATTCGTACGTAGTGTTAATATCACGCAATATTAATCCTAATATTAATCTACACTAATATTATAAATAGGTAACATTTGGTTGTGTGTTTGTAATGGATACTCAAAAACTACGGAATCAATTTTAAAAATTCTGTCACCATTACACAGCTTCATTCATTGTTCCTAAATATAGACTATTTTTATTTCGGGAAAGAAATTAATTTTCTATAAAAATGATAGTTTGAAGCAAAGTACAAAAAAATACCAGAACCTTTGCTTTCTCTATAAGGTTCTCAATGGCGTGTGGAGACTAACCAATCCGCATTTCGCTAGCTTTGTAAGGTGTGGGTATCAGTTCTCTTCCTGAGGGGAAATCTGTGCCCAACCGTGGGACAATAATGGTATGGTGATGACGTAAGAAAATGCTTCACGCCATGTTTTGAGCCCCACCCAACCCCATTACAACGATTGAACAGTAGCCGTAAAAACAATGCACAAAATTGCAGAAAGAAATAAAACAGTACACATGAAATTTATTTTACAGTGTCATAAACTTTGCTCCGGACTAAATGAAAAAGTTGCGAGCTCGTTTCGTTAACAGCTAAGTCAACATTTATTCCCATTTCACTATAACTACCCAACCGCAAGCTTTGTAAATGTTACGAAACTTTTAAATTAGGGCCTTTAAATTTATTTTAAACTTTTTGTAAAAACATATACACATAAAGGTTAGCGTGTAAGTCACATTTATAATATTTGGTATGTATATCAGTAGATTAAGTTATTATTAGAACAACTGGGTCAACGATACGATGAAGAAATAAATGTTACGAAATTTTGAATAATTCCAACCCAATTTAACCAAGTCTTAAATTTCCATAATTCCTTTCTTAGTGCTATCTTACTCTATATAAAGATCCTATCTGCTAATTTACAGAATTACAGGGTCAGCGTTTTTTGCTATGTTGGTAGACTCCAGACTCCCCTTAGTCCCCTTGATAGGTATGACCTAACAATTCTCATGTTGGCCAAGTGTGATTTGTAGGCTTCACAGACTTTTAACACCATTATGCATAACTCTCATGACGGTTTCCTCACGATATTTTCCTTCACTGATTAAATAAACGATAATTGATTTGTAATATACATTTACCTTCGAAAAATAACTATGCGTGCCAAGAATTCGAACTCCGAACCTGTGTGTGAGAATTGATGGCTGTGGGAATAATGTGATTAAAATTCAAATCAATGAGCTACAACCGTACTTTACGTTCTCGTTTATGACACACGGAAACACATCGAGCGCTTCCAAAATAATTATAACGTAATACATTACGGAATTTCAGCGTAATTTCTGACACAAAGGGTCACATGTATTAAACAGCGATCCTTTAACTTCCTAGATCAAAGTGTACATCTCAATGGCATGTTACAGTTCAAAGATCCTGTGTATGTGGAATGCTAAACTTGCCTGTTGTGCCTTTTGTTGTTAAGACGTGAGGCGTATAAGATCCATAAATTACATATATCTCGTCTAAAGCAGGCATACACTGGATACTGTTATTAATATTTGTCTTAGAGCTTAAGTACTAGGTGCTAAGTATTACTTCATTGATATCGTGTCCATTAAAGCCATTCTATATCCATTTAAATGATAGAATGAAAAAGAACATGTTTCTTATATGGACTCCCTTTACTTACCTTTTGTTATTTTCATATAGCTCCCTAATTCAGATACTAACTAAACAAAATTACTAAAAATTCATTGTACTTATTAGAACTAACTCAAGTTTCTAAAAGTGCAGTAAAAACTTACAAAATGTGATTTTGTTCGTTAACTCCTTAATATATTGTCTGAGCGGTCGTAGTGAATCATTTTAATTAAAACTACACTTTCGAGGTTTTGCATTTATAATGAAAAATAAAGACGAAAAACGTACAATGTACAATTTCGTCTCCAATAGTAAAAGTTTTTCTTGAACATTTGAACACTGCAATTAAACTTGAAGATAAGCTTTTTGTGCATATAACTTACATGTTTCGTGATAAACAATTTGAAAGTAATATATGCTTTGTATTTAATTGGTCTCGAGATATTATGAAGCAATTTTTATAAATGCAATTTCGATCGGTGAGATAAAATCACCACACATATTTTGCCATGAAGCAATTCTTGCATTTTATTGAAATGATGTGAAAATTTTCAGTTTAATTATATAATTTAAGGCGTCTTAAAGCTCAAGAAATATTAATCCTTTTGAGTTGTAACCTCTTTTATTAACTTCATAGGTTCTTTGTTGTATACACCGTCGACAGTAACTAACTCTAAACAATCTAAATTATTTTTTACTTTGATTTAATAAAAAACGTGGTCCATATCGTAGCTAAATATAACCCCCCGCAAAACACGAAACGCCATAACATTAAACCACGCCATAACATAATATAAATTTAAAGAAAAAATATATTTTGACACGAGAAAAGTCGTTACATTCGTATGCAGATCGATCCTCAATACGAGAATTGGAAAACCCAGTCTGATGTTACAAAGGAGAATTTCTATCGTAAAGCTGTTGCATTTGCACCAGATACCACACCGGGATATCGGCAAATGTAATTTACGCGAGCAATAATATCGACACAATACTGAATAATGCAAGCCTGAGATACGTGCAGCGTGTGCAAGTGATAATGTAAGATTGCATGCGTTGATGCGCTAACGGCGAACGGATACAAATTTACATTAGATACACATCAAACTTGGACATGGTTCGATTTCACGAATACCATCCACCGTAGATACCTATTTTCGCCTATAATATCCCCGACCTCTTTTATGCCTTATTTAATGGTTTCCTTCTAGGAATATGTCAAAAGGAAGGTGGTAAACATAATTACTTATACGTAATTAGTAATAGACACCAGTATGTGTGGGCTTCAGTTGACTAAATTTCTATAAATATAGATAATAATGTGTGATACTAAATTAGAATCTCTAAATATCCTTGCCTATATTTGACATCAAAGATCTAAAAAAAAACAAGTGAGCATAATAATTATAACAGATATATTTTTACAATATAAATGATCAACTCACTCTATTTCATAGTACTTACATAAGTATTTAAGTTTTTGTTCTCTATAAGATATGTTCTATATAACATTTATATATTACATATATAACATATATGTTCTATATAACATATAATGTTAACATTAAAACATGCCTGATCTATTTTCTACAATTGAAACAAACAATACGAAATATCCAAGATGTAGGATGTTTCTGGTTTATATATACATAAAGATAAAAGAGAAATAAAAGTAATTACGCTAGCTCCATTCCCGCACTGGATAGCAATTGCAATTCTCTGCGCGAGATATAAACCAGCCCTCTTGTAAAAGTATGTTAATATTCATACAGCAATACAATAAAACTCATGAGCGTGAAACTACAGAAGTAAAGAATATCAAAACAAAATAGGTAGACTATTATCCAATTCAATAGATAAAACACTAGAAGGGTGGAAATTAAGGCGATAAGAATAATACGTTTTCCCGAGCCAGTCGTTCTGAAACTAATTGTTACCCTTGAACCAATGTAGCCAATAGATAACGGAAAAATGTTCGTTCGACTCAGCTTTAAACGGACTTTTATATATCCAACATTTTTATCTGAAAAATAAAAATTTTCAGCAACAAATCACAATACCCGCAATATTAAAACTTTTGAAGCCATTTTTATTTGCCATTTGTTAGAGGTTAAATTTTAGAAAACATTACACACACACACGGCCATTACATGAAATTGGATCAAAGTCAATAAGACTTTGATCCAATTCGTATTCGTACATTATGAATGTTTCTGTCTGTAAATATTATTTTCTTCAATGGTAAAACAATAACGTTTACGGCTACCGACAAGGTTTACATATTGTATGGTAACAGCAGTATCAATCTACGTATAATTACCGTGACTAATTCCTTGATGGCCGTCCCTTTCATTGGAGGCGACAGAGCTAGGACACCTCCGACCATCGGAGGGACAACTAATGAACCCGATGTAGCTCTTACTAGACGACTATCATCACCCCAACCAATGCCGGTAAACGTCACCGGGAACCATATATCCCATAATAATTGGCCAGGTAAAGAGGAGAACCAAGAAAGCATTAACATCCTATAGTTAGACGCTTCACAACCACGGTAACAGTGGCACCATCACTCTCGGTTGATTAATGCGCTTTCCAAGACACTCGAATTTTTTTGCTACTCTCAGTCATCCAGGTAACTTCCGAACGCACCCGACGTTATTTAACTTCGTCGATCGCTTACTATCTACATAATATGCGGTGCCGATAGATTACAATAAAAGATATTCTCGGAAAAAAACGTTTTATAATTTCAGTTTTTGTCAGTTTAGTCAGTTTCAGAACTGTACCAAGTAATAGTTAATTGCTTTTGAGACCCTTTTAAATTATCAAAAACATGTGATAATTGTAGGGAAAATTCGTGTATCAAAAGTTTTATCTATTATTACTTAAGTAGACAATAGACCTAGTAGGTAATTGAAACTATGACAATAAATTTACCCATACTAGCGATACTTTGCACCCGCCCAACTTTGGTGATCATTGTGTTAAAGTAAACTTTGTTTCAATGAATACCTACTCTGAAAGTGCTTCTAGGAAAATTTTGTTAAGTTTTCGATCACTACATAGTCTTTTAATGTAATCCAATTTTCGAAAAAGTAAGATCCATCCTACAAAAGAGTCTACTAATCGTGCAAATAAAGGTAACTAGAATAATGAACATCAATTTGTTATCTACACCATCAATTGCAGTAATTGTTTCCCATCAACATCTACCACATCTGTTCAGCAACTTTGTTCAAAATAGAAGTCCCTAATGAACGACTCTAATGAAAGACATCTCGCCACTATTGATGACATGCCGATCCCCTCAAAAGTAGGAAAGACGTCAACCTCGTCTTTCCATGGAAACGTAAGAATTGCTTTACGCTAGTAACGGGTATAGCGTAAATATTACCGGGCGAACGTTCTATAAGTTTTTACACCTACAAAATCCACAATTCCAGTGGAAAATTTTGCCTAGCTATTTGATTTGTATGAACTTATTATTAGTCTTTAAGTTTTTTGTAAGTATCTTGTTAGTTGCTTAAGTATATCAGATGTGCCTTGGTCGTAGAATCAACATTTTTAATTCATAATGTTAGAAAACAATAACTAGAAATAACTCTTACTGTTGTTTGAAGAGTTCAATATAAATTCTTACGTAGAAAAGCAAACACCTTTTAAGTAAATAGATCACGAACCTTCGATCCGAAGAAAATATTATCGACTTCTTATTTTATTGTACGTTTAATCTAAGTAATGTAATGTTTTCCGTTTTAATTAAGAGAATGGCAAGATGCTCCCACTCGCGGTAGCGGAAATAAATTGAAGTAGCTTCGCTAGGAAATAATGTAACTAATTGCGAAAGGTTTATTATATGTTTTCTTTCGTATCGAAGCTTCGCGATCTTTAAATCAGTTTAATTTGACTTCTAGGATTATTTTTCCATGTTTACTTTTCAATTATCAGTATTAACACAGATTTCCAAACTAAGATTATAGTTTAGCCGGCAATGCATTTGAATAAAAGTGTCATATAACTTCAATAAAGGTAAATTTAAATGAAAGTAGGTAAAGCTGTTAAAATAACACATTGGATCTATCCTAACTACAAGAACCCATGGCTCAAGTAATTGGAGTTTGGGTAACCTGTACAAAATTGTGAAAAAATATTGCCTATTTTCAAAAATCGAAGATTATTGGCCGTTAGCACATTACATAAAAAGAATGTCAGGTACTACTAGAAAACTTCATCGGAAACATTGTGCGACACTGTTGGAAATTGGAAAGTTACAGAGTTATAACTGCACTTTGTACTACACACAGTAATATTGTTGCAAGTTCAACATGAAAGGAAATCGAGTTAGGAACAGCCCGCACTATCTCATCCCTTAACGTAACCACATTAAGGGAAACTTCCTTTGATCGAACGACCTAGTTGGTGATGAGTTACGACGAACCAAGATATAACTTTGTGTCAACTACAATATAATTCGATAATTTAATTTTTGACAGAGCAGACATAGAACAGGTCTCATAAAGCTTTTAGATCACTATAGGCATTGTAATATATACGTTAATCTTAGAATTAAGAGCTTTTTTGAGGTTTTCTTATTATTGATTATCAAGGCTTGCTGTCCGCCTATGTACCGTCCGACGATAAGTGTCTCACTTATAAGGGAGGCCACCATCTCATATTTCCGAAAGAGTAACGCATCTACATGCAAGCACAGATTATTTTTTTATTTTTAAGAGCTAATAATGGGTGGCTAATACTCGGGTGTAAATAATGAATCACAGCCACTTTAGGTTTTGTAAAGTGGGAGAACTATAGTGCGACCGGAGAGATGCCACCGCCGCCCTCATAATCCGCCATAAAGCATTACTTGTCTTTCGGTTGGAGAGGTGAGGTTGCCGGCTACACTATGAAGCGAGGCGACCATCTTAGTCCTCAGGAGTAGCAACGTAGCAACGTTCGACTTCAGATAGGATTTTAGTCGTGTTTGTGGTTGTACTTGGATGGCTATGGGCTACAACTAGTTCACATCAGGTGGTTTGCATGCTCGTTTGTTACTCGTCTCACATAAAAGAAATCATTACGATATAGTATTAGTATACCTTATAGATTTAAACTTTGAATGAGTTCTACTTTCAAAATCACTAATGGATGTTCTTTTATTCGCTTGTCTGTCACTGTCACTTTAAAGCCGATATAAAACTAGCTTTTAGGGTAATTATTCGAAGAGTTTAGGAAAATTTGCAATATTGTACTTACATTTAACAAGTCTGATGACACGGATCCATATAGAATTAATTCTGAAACACGGCAAATTAATATTTAGATCCCTAGATTATTGGAACATGAAGGAATTTACTAAAATAACGATCTCCATGTATTTGCATCTCCTGCATCAACTTCATCTCCTGTTTTACTGTGCTAATTTCTTTAAAGTATATGTAATTTCAATTATAATTTTGTTATGCGTCACATGTACAAAATTATAATTGAAATTTAAATCCAATACAAAATTTCATCCCCTATGTACCTACCCGTGGCGTGGTATTTTCTCTACACATTTTTCTGTGAGCAAACGGGTAGTGTATGCCTCTTAATAAAAAAAAAACAGTTTATTTATAAATGACATAGTAATGAATATAAAAAACTGTAGCCGAATTGAGAACTTCCTCCTTTTTTGGGTTTGTGTTAAAAACGAATTGGTTACGAACGAAGAAAATATAATACTTTACGACTTGCTTCATGACGTTTAACATCGTATGCGCTCTACTCTGTAAAGTTCTAATTAGGTTCTATTGTAACTTAAAAGCCTTCTGTGCGGATGGCTCACTCACAAGTGGATAGATTAAATGGTTCTTTTACATTTAGCTCGAGGGTACGTTAAGTGCTGACTTCATGGCGTCAGAGAAGCTTGGAAAAGTAAAATGAAATTACCGACGTCTCTCTTAATCAAGTTAAAAATCTTCAGTCTTTGCGCTCTTTGATGTTTTTTCTTGGAAGATGGGAGCAAAATTTAGTTATAAAGTAGCAAATTAATGTTGAGTATAGATCAAAGCACTCAGATCTACAATAAAATTTCTTTATTAAGGTCATAAGTAACCGAACAAACATATAATGAATTGTAATATACATAGAATTAGCTGTAGAAACTGTAACATACATGTATATAACAAATAATGTACTATATATCTTTTATTAAACCAAGCAGTAAATTTGGTATTTCTAACTTTATCCGCTTCCATCAATATTATAAATATAAAAAAGTGACAGAAACGTAACTAAACAACTGTTTAAAACTTTTTATTAATCGGCTAATGTGTAAAGTTAATGAACACTGAACCCATTTAAAACGGTTAGCTACAGTCTAAAAACACAATTATTCAAAGTAATTTCAACAGTTCCTAGATTTGTTTAGAAAGGTAAAAATACCGGTTTATAGGTAACACTCGACGACTGAGGCATTTAAATGACCGATATTCTACGTTATTTGAATTTGTTACTGCACAGATTTTTGGGTCACAACATCCTTTCATGAAGACTGAAGTCAAATAATGTGAATTTCAGAAGGGGCTTAATATACTAAATGTATAAATCTGAGTTTGGGAAATAGTCATATAAATAAAAGAGTGAATAACGTTCCAGTCTTTTTAATAACCCGATTTATCACTGTATGTAAATTAGAAACAGGTACATTTTAAACAGGTGTCCCAACTTTCTCATACTGAAAGCTAGCGACTGGGCCCAGCTTCGCTCGGGTTTATATTTACTTACATTATTTTTCTTTCATAGATGCATCCAGTCATTACCTAGTTTCGAAAACTAACAATTAGACACATCTATTCTGAACGACGACTGTATTACTACGTTGAATTTAGCTAATTAATTTCTCGATCAATTAACAAAAAAAAAACTTAACTTATTATACAACATAACCTTCCTCAGGTAAGTAAAATATGTCTAGCACTTTTTGACTTTATCACGAACAAACAGACAGACAGAGGTGACGGAGGACTTTGCTTTATAATATTTAGAGATAAAAGAATTAAGCCTAACAAACGTTACAAACCGCACCTATCTTAAAAATAAGAGAATCTTACATTTATTGATATAAAGTTGTAAGTTTATAAAAAGAATATCGGGTCAAGCGTTGCATGCAAGTCTCAGTTCAAGTTTGAAAACTTATAATGTTGCTATTTCAAATGCTAAGAACTTTGAAAGAGTGCAAAGTTGTACGAGAAGTATCGACGAATATCGAAGAGGCTTTGTATTTGTGAGCTAGAGACTGGGAAAGTTTCAATCGATACGCTCGAGGCTAGTGTAAAAGTATATTAAGTTTCATAGATACAAAAGACTAAACCTGGTAAGTCTTCTAGACACTAATGTTCAATTAATTTATAATTGAAGTTGTAGAAATTTCAATAAGGTAGGCTAACCCAATAATTTATAAAAAGGCTAGAGGTAATGCTATTGGGTAGAACCTGTACCATTTGACGATGAACCTCCACACGGATGTTTGGCGACAAAAAATTCTAACATTTCTGTAGGAAGTCATTATTGTCGACTCACTTGTAAGTATATAGGTATGAACAATCTTAATCTTCAGCAACGTAGCAACTCATCTGGGATCGATTAGAATAGATCGATCGATATGGTAATCCTATTACATTTTATGGGTAACAGAAAATTCGAAACAATAAGGAAATGAGACAATACAATTTGTCATCCCTGCTAGAAACATTTTATTTCCAATTTCTATCTGAATATTAAACCGTTCTGAAAAACACTAAGGATTGCTCCAATGCAAGCTAAGATCAAATTATTTAAAGACAATGTTTCGGCTTCACGAAGCTATAATGTATATACTATAGTTATTTCCATAGGTCTAATAATACACATGGATTTAAAAAACTATGGCATACATTATAGTATACGAATGATTTAAATATGGTACAGAGACACATTCAACGGCTAGTTTTCCGATGTCCTCCTCACAGAGACGTTCAATGCCGATATTCACACGACTCAAGAGATGCTCTTAGGACAGTCGTAGAGCTCTCTCTTTAAAAGAAAGTGGCACCAAGTCGCGGCGTTTTGTGGAGACTGGATATCACTCCACTCTACTTCCGTTTAGCCTGAGCTTTAAACTCGCTGCCCAGCGAAGCTGTAAACTTTGATAAGCTATCAGTGTTTGCCCATTCCAAAATTCGAGTCATTTGTAAATAAACAGATAGGTGATAATACTGTAATAAATAATTATAAATTTGATATGCTTTTTCAAAAAAAATTTGTGAAATCGTGAACAAAATCTCCATCTACGATTATCGTCGGGTTAGTCACGTCACCAATAAATAAACGAACTGAGAAGCTCAGGCATTTAGATTTTTACCTTTTCTATGACGAAGGCAACAACAATTTTATAGATTGTGTCAGTAGACATAATCTACAATAAATAAAATGGGGTATGTAATTTAATTAATAACATTCTAAAGTCATACTTTTTATTTGGCCACAAATATCAAACAGTGACGTACATAAGTGTAATAATTTTGAAGGCCATTGAACCTACATGAAGAGTAATTTCATACAAATATTTATGGAGATTAAAATGCGCTGCTTTTTATCTAAACATATGTTAGAATAAAGTAAGAGGGTTTATTTATTTATTGGCAGTTCAAGAAAAACTAGAAATTACAATAAATTACCAAATAAAGTTTCTAAACTAAAAAAAAATTCACCAATGAGTTACGCAAATAAATCAAAATTAATATAATTTTTTTGTCACAATCATTACATGTATAGTATTTATAGGTTACTACTTAAATATCTATACAATAACCGCACATTGGTTGTAAACCCCGATAGAAGCATGCAAAGCTCGAAAGTTATCGTACTCAATATATTTCAAAACAAATTTTGGCTGTCTTTGAAAACTGATAGCAGCTAGTTGTACTCCTACTCAGTTTAATTAATCATTTTAAAAAAATCCTTTGGGAGCTATCTCAAAGGGATAGACCGAGGCCTTGTTACAAATGAACATTGAAGAGTACTCCATGTCTAGTCGTTTATTATTTCAAAGCTTTAATCACTGTCTTGTTGTTCTTGTGTTTTCATTATAATTTACGATCATGTCTTCATTATACTGAAATAACAATTATATCTCAATCTAATTTTACGTAAGGAATAACTTGTTAGTTACAAGTAAATTTCATCTATCTGTCATAAAATGTATGAAATCTTTATTACTTCGTGATAGTGTTAATAATATTTTTAAGCCATGATTTAATAATTTATTTACTCCATACACACACATAAATTTACTTTGACTGTTGACTTTCTTTTAAAGGTTATTTATTTAAAGGTTATTATTAATGTAAGCTTTGAATACCGACAAGAAATAATTATAGGTATGATAATGTCCAGGGTTTTAATTCGTCTATATCGTTAGAATTTTTAGACCAAACCTTGAAATAATAATAATAATTTTAATAATAATTTTAATATAAATAACTTACCAATTTAGTTAATTTATAATAATAACACTTCAATAAGAATTTCTACACTCAAAGCCCTAAGTACCAAGACTCTAAACTAAAATTTCCTTTGATGTGGGTGCCATGAAGATATATCAAGACAAATATGTAAATTCCCCGACTTACGACAAATATATAAATTTAACATCTATCTATGCTTGGCCGAGGATCGAACCTGAGACTCTTTACGGACTGCTGTACTACGCGAATCGTTAAATAAAATTCGTTGTTTTATCGTGAAGTTTATTAATATATTAAATCATAATATAACAATCACTTCTTGAATTTTTCGTTGTTTTTTTTTTGGAGTTGATAACGTTCCTAATTTAAGTTAGTGTCCTACTTTTAGTGGTTTGAGTACTACCCGTTTCACCAACACTTTTTTATGTGAAGAGATAGCAAACGCGTAATGCTATCACCTGATTTAGTGGTCGCTACGGCCCATGAACATCTACATCCAACTTGAGACACGATGTACGCCCTATCTGAGATAAAACCTGGATACATTGCTAATCCTAAGGACTAAGTTAGAGGCTCACTTGTATTTGTAATTAGTAGGTACATTATTATTAAGTTGGCTATGCTACACGTGCTTTCACCGGAAAATCAATACGAAAATACTCTGAAAAAAATGAATGTCGACTGATTTGTAAACAAATATCAACAATGTAGGCAATTATGTTCTATCCAACACAAAACCAAACATTTTATTGCATGTAAATATTAATCAAGTATTTTTACTCCCATTGATATAAAAATAATCTACATAAAAATTTAATTGTCTATCTACAGCTTTCAGCTTTTGAATATTTTAGTGGATATATTCGGCTTAATTTATTCTAATGTTAAAATAATTATTGACCGCGTGGCACAGCAATAACCATATTGGTTTGACACGCAGAGAATCTAAGTTCAATTCCCAATAAGACACACATCTAAATTATTAATTTAAATTCTGTTCTCAGTACCAGTGTTTATGTATTTCTGGTTTTATATACTACGGATATAGCTACGTCACCAAAGTATCCTAGCTATGAGTGACGAAAATGCCATTTATTTTAAGTATTATATGTACTATACATATATTTGTCTATTTTTATTTAAATAATGGAGAACGGTAAAGAGGTAATAAGTGTAGTATAGTAGAGTAGAAGTAGAGTTCTACCGCCTGTCCTTGATTATCTACCGTAACGTTTACTAATAAATAAAGTTAACCAATCATATGCCACAGTGCTTGAAACTTTAAAATCGAATACCAAGAGGACTATCTTACTAAAACAGAAATTGCCAAGAAGGAATCTCTTGGGAGTGATATATTCAAACTGCGGCAGTCACTTTAATAACATTTGCATTAATATATGCTCGACTTGAAGACTAGCCAATAGCGAAGGATTTTTCCTGCACTTTTGATACTGGGTATTTTTCAGAACTATATAGGTAGATGATGTCAGATGCAATTATATAAGCTGAAAGTTTCGTAACTCTTGAAAAGGTACGACAAACTTTTGCACTGTTATCTTTGCGTTTTTTATTTTGAAAGTTCTAAAGATAGACAACTTTTTAAGTTAAAGTTGGAGTTTGCATATGAGCATATGTTATAAGTCGTGTAACAGTAGTTCGAGCGAAAAGAACATAAATTTCATGATTAGTCATATGCAAGTAATATTAGTCATATGCAAGTAATATTTATTTTGTTTTTATACTAGCTACAGTTCAGGTAACATACATGAGATAGTTTATTAAAAATATTAGAAGACATTCAACTCAATTCATACGTCAATTACGACGTTAAATCTCTTCAACACTGTAATAAATGGTTCTGACAAATGTATATTAGTTCCCCTTATTTTTTAATTTAATATATTTTTACTAAAGTAGTATGAATACAGTATTATTTGCAAAATAATAACCGTGTCTGAAAATCGGGACATGCACGTGATTGTATCAGCCGGTTGCATTACACGCTCTCCCATCCGTGTAATTCGTTACGCATGAGAGGAGCCCAATCGCACGACAGATGTTCCGACCTTTTATCTTTTCGTTATGCATACGTTGAACATAAAGGATATTACAATTCAGTTTTTAAATTTACTATACTTTAAATTTTAGATTTGTCATAATGCAAATATTACTCAAGTATCTGTATACTTGTGTAATTTATAACGTATATTCGTTTAACTTGAATGAAATAATAAACAAAAATCAACTAAATTGACCAAGAAAATTACTAAATATCATGTTAATATTATTCAGAGATTTTTCTAGTACCCATAACGACTGGTACTGGTACGACGATAGGTACTAGAAGAAACAATTGGACACCAATAGTTAATAACTTCCACTTGTAATTGGTGTAAGGAAAAATCACAACAAAACCGATTTGCTTCAGGTTTCTCCATTCTCAAAAGCAAAGTTCGTCCTGTCCAACATAGTATAGTAGATTTGTAAAGACAAGTGACAATTAATTGCTATTGCCATTCGTAAAAACCAAAGCCACATTCCAGGAATTCAAACTTAGTACTCTCTATATAAAAGGTCAGAAACTTACGACGAGACATATGTGATTAATTATTTGATGAACAAAATATCATTGCATTAGCCAATGGAGTAAACACTATACATCTAGTATTTGATTCCTCAAACAACCAACAAGTCGCTCGTCATCTATTCGATTAAGAGTTAGTGCCGTTTAATTTCCGTTCTCTAATTAATTTGATAGCCTTCTATGACGTGCATGTTTGTAAAGTACGTAGTGAGAAAATATTGATTCGAAGCCTTTAACGTCAGCTGGATTGAGGTCAATTGTAAAAGGACAGCGGACATTATTCCTTAAACTTTAATGTATCACTATAACAGGGTATTATGTTGCGTAAGCCCTTTTTATAATAAATAATGTTACCAATATCGATCATAATAAGTCCCACGTTTGATCGACGCTGCTGAAGAGGGCTGGGTCATATCTTGCGCAAATAATTGCGATCGCCATTCGATGCAGAAATGCGATTAGATGTCTTGGCACAATGCCCCATGGGCACGGACTCCTTTTAGATTGTTAAGATTAGACTTTTAAAATAATTTTATTGTTTTTGCTCGTATTGATATAATACCGTAAATCATTTTAATGTTGTCATGCCTTATAAACACATTCTTAGAAGTAAAATTTGAAAATTGTACTCTCTATTGAAAACATACTGAAATATTGACATCAGATGACAGATGGCAGTCCACTTGACTTCCTGATTTAAGGTACCAGTTTCGATTCCCAGTCAGAAAAACATCTAAATAACGAATATCGGTCTAAATGTTCATGTGCTCATATTTATGTGCGTTCATGATACCCACGTCACAGATAGATGATGTTGCATATACACAGGTGGTATATTTGCCGAAAGCGTTATTTATTTAATATAGAATGCAATATTTTTTCGGTCCAATCACAAATCGTTCTGACATAACATAAACGAAAATAAAAGACTTGTTAACAGCATTTTCACACATTGGTAAGTCCGTCCGCACTTCGTTAATTGGACGATCGGCACGCCAACGTCCAATATTCACCTCATGTTTTCGGACGCATGCAAAATACATTGGATTATCGTACACCTTTTCCTTTATTAAATTTCGTCTCAAGTGCGGTTGTAGGTAATTGTACGAATAGTCATAATATAAAAATGTAATTAAAATAATAAAATAGTATACGTGTACGAATCATACATTTAACATGTACTTTTCACGAAAATATTCAATTTTTTTTTAATATACCTATTTTTACTAGTTATATCCGGTCATTGTGATGATGAAGTAGAAAAAATATTAGGAAGGTAAATCCCTATTAACAGTTTTTATTTATAGAATATATTCTAAAGGTGGTAGAGCCAATCCTCATAACCCTCTGTAAAGCAACATGTTCTTCATGTATTGTGTTTCGGTTGGGGAGGTGTGGGTGCCGGATACATATTAATGGAGGCGACCATGTTAGTCCTCAAGAGAAGGAACGCATCCGCGTCCTCCTTAAATAGAACTTCTGTTCTATTTGAGATTGGACGTGGTTGTCCATGGACTGCAGTCACCACTTAACATCAGATGGCCTACATGCATGCTTACTCTTTCGCAATAAAAAAATATATATTCATAAAATCATTTTTTCTTTATTTATAATAAAAGATATTATAAATAAAAATGTTTTATAAGTATATTTATATAGCTTGTTTTAAGGTTTTTTAATATCCATCTATATATATTTAAGTCAACCACTCGAATTCACACTGACACTCCTTTTAACTTTGTAGCTTCTGCTATACACACGCTGAAATATTGGAAATATCATAAACTTCGCCAAAAATTTTACAATATTCACTTTACGAGGGATAAAAAATACGATATCAATAATTCTATACACTATACGTTCGTTCATAATTGATTAATTGAATAATTGGTACGCCAGTCGAATATTCACGTGTTTAACGCATACAGAATGCATTTGATTATCACACACCGTGTTGCTATTAAATTTCGCCTGATATGCGGTTTTTCGTTGCGCTCCAATGTGTAATCCAAATTATTTCGAAATTAAATAGTGTGAAATGCAAATATTGGTCATAATAATCGGTAAAGTTTTGTTTTATGCGTGTAGATTTATATTATGTTTTGTTACATGATAAATGGTAACGATAACAAATGATTTTTTAGCATAGACCTATCGCTTAGAACCCTTAATGGCTCGTAACGTTAGCCGTACTTTTGGGTGGCACGACCTACTCGTCGCTTCGCAAGAGATCATTAAACACGAGATGTTAGATATCTTAATTAATCCACTTCTTAGCCTAAACTGTAGCCCATCAGAATCTTCTCTCAGAATCTGAAGGGCGGCAGTCCATTAAGCTAGCTAAGTGCGAGAGAAGAGAAATGCTAGGTGGTAGAACCTGTAGAATTTGACATTAGCGTCACACAATTTTTTTGCGTAAAGCAGTTATTGCCGGTGTAAAAAATGGATTGCTCTCTTACTTCCATATTAGGCAAACATTTTACCCTCAGAAGAAACAACTTTTCGGTGATCAACTTCCAGTAGCACTACTGTTCTGTATGGAGTCAGCTAAAGATTTTCATGGACGGCTAAGTGACCAATTTTTAGATTACTTATGTATATCATACTGGTCAGAATCAAAGACAGCTGGTTTTTTAAAGAAATTTAGATTAAAAATATTCAGGTAGATGTAAAACGGCTTAGAGAAAATATAATATAAACAGAGACCCTATAAAAGTTTGTCCTTTGCACTGCTATGAACTTAAATAAGGTAGGTACTTAGAAGAAAGAATGTTCAAACAAAGAAAAAACAACATTTGTAGATATTAGCTAAAATTACAAAAGGTAAGTATTACACAACGCCCGCGTTTCAACCATTACAGATAAATTTGCAAAGATACGCTAGCAATGCAATGGTAACAACGATTTGCATTTACATACAGACAAAACATCATTTCGAGGATATTCCGGGAATATTACTAAGTCAGTGCAAAAAAAATAGGGTCAAATATAGTACAAGAGTATAAGAGTACTTATATATACATTTTTTAATAGAATACAATTGTAATAGAATGAGAATAAAACCTTGGATAATTACCTACTCTTACTAACGAATAAAAATTCTAATTCCAATTACCCATTATTTCATTACTAAATTAGTGTTAAACATATCAATAACAATTGCTTCTTTATACTTTGCTACGGAATTTAGAAAAAAAAACACACAGAAACTCGCATAAAACTGTAAATGTATCATATTATTATTGTAATTCAGTATTTGTATATTCAGTCATTCGTTTTATTTTTACCCCTAGCTCCATCTATGTTCAACTTATGTAATGTTCATGAAAACTCTACTCGACATCAGGTTGTATACAAATGTATCTAGTTCACGTAGAACGAAACAGATGGCGCTATATCACAAAATATATTAGGTATTTCTACGATTTTTACTTACTTATTCATACAAAGGCTTTCATACATTTTTAAATATGTTACGATTTAAGGTAACATAATGTTATTTTAAGTAATTATAACTATATTTAGATAATATATGCGCCAAAATTTAAATATGGAAGAAATATTTTCTTAGGTAAGATGCTTAAGTGACTCTTAAAAATACAAAAACAATTTAACCAACGAATGACGCAGATATTTGCCTTCAAAACCAAAACTACACCGATATTACAAAACACATTTCGAGCTAAACAACTGGAATCCTAATAGACTAATGAATTGACATGACATCAGTATTTACATTCTATTCAATACTGAATGATTTCATCTGGCCACAATTTATCAGTAAACATAAACTGCAGTGGTTGAACAAGTGATCGTGGCGTGTAATCATAACAATCGGCAAACAGGACCGGAAGAGAAAACAAGAAGCAACTAGGAAACATTCAGTTCGCCATCGATTCCGCGCTCGTTAAGACCGACAAACCATTTCTTATTTATCAACGATTATTCCATTTAATATTATCCAAAAGTATTAGTATTAAACTATTATTTTGCTTTTTAGATAAAATCAAAACAAGTTACAATTTTAACATATTCTGCTTCAAAAAATATTGAACTAAACGTAATTGAAATCGTTACTCTTCTAAATTTTCGTAATTAATACTTGAAAGTTAGAATTTTTATCGTTTAAATGGTTGTTAGAATTTGTTTGTAAAGCGTTTAAGGAACAATTGTTAGTGTTGTGTGTTATGTGAAATGTGAAGTGTACAAACATTCGCAATGAGTCGCGACACCTTTGTTGTTCTATGCGCTTTTTTCATTGTCGTTACCTTACAGGTGAGTTAAGTTAAGAATGCTAATTCGTTTATTGCATAAACATTGATACTTTTCATGTTAAATAAAAAAATATATAGATGATAGAAGTCAGCATTTCTTTTTAATGAAATCAAGGGTTGATATATTTTGTTATTTGCAATCTGATTATAATTTTTGTGCTAGCGCCTAATAATGGGAATTCATGGAAATTCGCAATCGAAGGAAGTCTTGTCTTAAAGAGTCAATGATTAGGTAGTTTACCCTATATAATAACATTTTCTTAAAGGTATATTTATAAAAATTATATAAAGACCAAAAAATATACCTGCTGAGTTTCTAACCGGATCTTATCAACTGTAATTGAGGTCGAACCTGGCAAGACGTTAAAAACATTGCAACTGACAATTTTAGTACCTTCGCAGAACTATGCAAAGTTAATTAATTTTATTGCATTTATTTTATACTGTTTTGTAATAAAAATTTAAAAAGTTTTATATAAAATGAGTAATTATCCTTGTATCTCCTTCTTGTTTACTATTGAGTTCAAACTACGAATATATTCGAAACGATTCCATCTAGTAATATTTTTTTATAAACATTGCAGTGCGTAAGCTTATGTATCAAGGTAATATAAACATTCATAGCTTAATTACGCCTATTTCTGACATATTACAGAAGTATATATCGCTTCTTTGCTTCAATAACGTGTTATCTTAAAAAACACAATTTTACAGTAGAGCATTTTTTACTTATAAAAAATTATTTTACTTAATTGTGTTTTTTTTTTACGTTTATTGTAGATTACGTACAATAATTTAACACATTAGCTATCTCAAATCAAACACAGAGATTTCAATTATCAAATAAAATAAAAACTTGAGTTTTCAAACTTATCACGTTATTGACGCAAAGAAGCGATATCATTACCGTATTAACATGAACTAGTACCACTTATGGTCGAAATTCAACCACTCCTTCAAACTATCGCTTGCTTGCTTGGTCGCTTGCTCGTCCATTTAAATCGGTCTCTTTTACGATTCTATCTACACTAGAGTTATCAATTTGTAACTTCTAACTCAGTTGATCGATTTCCTGGTGTATCGATCGACCTTTGACATGAAAAGTATCAGCGCCTCGTGAACAGTCGATATTAAAATTGTACAACATTTCACTAGATTTTGCGACATAGTCCTAATATCTATGGGAGTAGCGGTCATGTCACGACGTCACCGTGTTCATAGTTTATTCATAGGTCCTCATACCAATTACCTATGTCGGCGCGTTGTGACAGCCCCACGGCTACAAATATTACGTGCGTAACATACAAGTATGACATGCAATTATGTGTCAGTACATACTTTATTGTGTAAATGTAATCGTTGTTACATATCTTCTAAATTTTAGGCACTTAACTGGAGAGTAATTCGCCGTAGGCAGTAGATATCTTCAGATACCTACAACCTACTCGAGGCCCATAGCTTCTCGAACCGAAAGAATCAGGGCCACCGAAAAAGCAGGACGTACAGTTTCCTCCAAATAATTTATAAATAAAATGGCTAATTTTACTAATTAATGTGGTCCACAGCGCAATTATAGCCTTTTAGCTGATAATAAAATAATTGGTTAACCGCCAAATTTAACATATTATTATGTTCACTAACATTGTCAATCACAGTTGTCAAGTGCTTCATTAAATATAACTGGTCGCCCGGGATTTGCTGGGATTTGTTATATGTATTATGAAATAATATCCTTTCTCTAGATAGCAGTAATACCAATTCTCGCAATGTTTTTGAAAAGGGAGAAATTGAACCTCGTATTCTTATTAGAAGATTTCGAAATCTTAACTTGAGCTATATTCCAACGATTACTGATGGACACAGATTTTAAACTGTGATAAGGCAGATTCGGTTACTTCAATTATCTTATCATGAGATAGACTGTAAACAATAGGTGGTGGATACAAGAATATCTCCCACCAAATCCAAGCTATAGGATAGCACAGGCGCTGTTCCTGCGAGCCTTTTAAAGAAGATGGAATGGAATAGCTTCATCTCTGCAGACAGCTCAATGGAGAAGAGGCCAGACGAGAAGAACGCCATCAGAAATGCTGCTGAATGGTCATACATAGCCAAGATATCGACAAAGGGTTCACAAAAGAACAGCATGGGGTCATTGCTGGTAGGAGTTCGGTAAAATCACTCGTACGCTTGTACTATTAGGTATCGATGACGAATATTGCCACGTATAAAAGATGATTACATGTTTGTTTACTTCATAACTTTCTTAGGTAATTAAATTTCGAATAAGAAGTTGTAATCAAGTAAGTACACTTAACTTGGCTGAAATCGATGAACATAAAAATAAACAATTGTATGTTCATCTGACTCAATTGTTTTAAGATTCAACAATGAAAAGAAAAACTCTTCATACTTGTAGCTCGAGTATTAAATAACATTTAATGTCCAATTGAAAAAGGCAAAGAAATAAACCTTATGAAGTTTATTTAAGCGAACTGAAATAACCTTTGTAAGTTACCGTCTGTAGTAGTGTACAGTGGCACATTCACTTTGAACCCACTCAAACATTTAAAGGGCTTAGGCCACAGTGAAATTTTAATGGGCCGTTTCTGTTCCTACGTCGTTCTAACTCAACTACAGTATTTAAGGTTATCTAACTTTAGAACTTTGGTTCCATCCAAATGATATCTTACGTTTAAATGCTTTTTAAGAAAAACTTGTGCCTGAGAGATCTCCATTAAGAATTAAATGACATACTTAGATATTTTAATGTTAAAGTAGGAGTAAACAAGCGTGCAAGCCACCTGATGTTAAGTGGTAGCGGCAACGCATGGACACAAATATCTAACCTCAAACAGGACTGAAGTCTTAAGATCGTACGTAGGCTTTACTGCACTTTAGAACGTTCACTTGGTTAGTGAGCCAAGTACGAATTGGTAGACGTTGAGACCTACCAATTTTTACTTAGCTAGCTAGCGTGTTCCTTTTTATTCTAAAGAAACAAATCAAGGCGTTAGAAGAACAGTTCGATCGGAGAGATAACTCCGTCGTTCTTATAATCCGCCTTACAGAATTGTGTTTCGGTTGAAGAGGATCGGATGCCGGCTATACTTATAAGTCAGGCGACCAGCCCAGTCCCCTGGAATAGCTACGCATAAAGCGCGACGTCAAAAAGACTTTCGGTCTTGTTTAAAGTTGGACGCAGATGTCCATGGACTGTCGTCTTCACATAACATGGTCTGATCACTCACTTGCTATTTATCCAACATAGAAAAGCCGTAACAAGAAGTGGACTGTTACGCATTATTGTTGAAGATAAAGCAACTTTTATTCTGTTTGCCTTAACCTTTAAAGATGCTAGAATTCATAGAGGTTTGACTGCAGAGGCGTATCGTATAAAGGCTTTTAAACTTCACAAGAATTTGTTATCATTATAAAGTAGACAAATTGGACTGTATCCGCTTACGAATCCGCCTACACCCATCGCCCGGTTTATACAGTAAATTGTTAAAAATTATACGCTAGATTTCTTAATACTTTATTATTTTATTTAATAGCAGTCTTAAGCTCCCAATAGTTTTTCCTTATTTTTAGAGAAAGTAGTATCTATTTTCAAATTGTAAATAACTACGTGCTTCAACTTTTTTTCAATATGTGTTAATGATGTATCACTAGTATTTAAATTCTACATATAAGTGAAATTACGAAGTAAAATATCGGCTGCATTCAATCAAAATTTTATTTTATTGTTTAACGCTTATTCAGTATTCTCGACAATACGTAAAATGTTCCTTCAATAGATTATACATTAAAATTAATGTTAGTAAAATTAATGTAGCATATTTTTTTCTTAAACGTTAATGTTTCCAATTAGTTTTTTTCTTAGAAGAAACTGTGTGAAATCCACCTGACAGGCCTTTGTTTTCTTCAATGGCGCTTGATAATTGAGGTCCCGTTATAAGAGTAAGAAAGTTTTGTAAGTACTTACAGAAAAATACTTTGAACAACTTTTATTAACTCATTTTCCACTCCCTTACAAAGAATCTTCAGTTAAGTGGCCATATTTCTTTATTAGTACTATAATAAACTTGATAAAATTGTATTACATTTTGTATTTGCCATAAAATAAAGGATACGAGTATAAAGTCACGTTTATTTTGAAGTGTTTTGTGATGTATTATTTTGTACCGGCTTTCTAGTGAGGCGGCCATTTATATCCTCAAGCATAGTAACGCATCTACATGCAACCTGAGATAGATCTTTAGTCTTGTCTCCAAAAGGCCTCAGTCATGGAAAGAGACCCATGTCCAATAGTGGGATATAAACAGGGTCGCAGCGCTAACGTACTTGTGTCAAATGTTTTTACATTGAAATTAATTGTTAAACTAATTTCTCTGAAACTAATGAGATTCATTCTATTAAAATTCGACTTGTATTATATTCAATATGCGTTTGTTTTTTTTATTCGTTTGGATCCATAATGAAAGGTAGGTATATTTTAAAACTTCTGCTACTTAGGTAGATTTTACTGCTTGAGCAAAATCTACCTAAGTAGCAGAAGGACACATATGTATATAACCTTGGTTCTATATTTCTACAGGAATACAAACACTTGAGTGTGGCAACAATTTTATTTCAATATATTTCTTCTCTACCTATGACTAGTATAATAAACATTTGAAATATCTAATAATTACAATCACTACCTACCTATCCACTACTTTCTACAAGAGTATAATTAAAAGCAAATATTCATAAATATATCAGCATCTATTAACATTCTAATGCGTAATTAAAGTTGTACTTAGAATTCTCTGTGAACCTACAAGTATTAATGAATACGCGTCAAGACTTATTATAATATGCATACGTAATAGAAGCATTAGGGTATTAGTACTCATCCTCAAGTCCTGCTTTTTAACAAAGGGAGGGGAATATGAGTAATTACAATAATAAATTATACTAATGAAGACCTAATCAGTCTCATCTAAAGTTAATAATCACAAAAGAACAAATTCTATACTAAAAAACAAAGAAAATGAACTATACATTTAACTTCTCTTATAAATATAATAAATGTAAAAATACGCAACATTACAGCCATCACCATTGGCCGTATTGATTATTTATTTAAACCACGATAACGGCACTAATGAACACCTCCGTATTGCATGTTTACATTAAACTACACGCACAGGTACGCGAAATAAAAGCTTTATTTTGTTTAAAAAGTTAAGTTGTTTTACCGTACGCATAAAACCTTGACGCGTGTTCATTTAAACCTGCCTACACTTAAGTCAAATTTATTCTACACCAGCTAGAAATTCTGAGGGAGTATCTTTATATCTAACATTATTTTAATTGGTCTAAAGATGAATTCCGATTTTTCGTCATTCCTAACAAAATATTATCAGTAGATGCTGTTGTGGAATTCTGCAAAATGTCTTCTTTACTTTGCATTGAGTGGTAATCATTCATCTCCGACCACGCTGGGTCGGATTTTGCAATCCTTTTTCTCTCCTTAACTTTTGTATACAACAAAACAGAGACCATAATAAAAAACACAATAAATCCCAAAGTACAACCAACAATTAATCCCAAACGTCGGTTAAGAAAAGAAGAAAAGTGAAAAACTTTCTTTGGTTTTATTTTAACTGTTGCCGTTTTTTTTAAAGTGTCAAACGAGACACATTCGCTCGAAGGCGATTGAGAAATTAACATCGCTGCAATATTTCGGCTCATTCTCATGGTTGTGTTTGAATCGATATCCGTATCATTTACTTTTAGCATTTCTTCATCCTCTATAGTAATCATTTGATCATCGTACAAAGTTATAACACAAACAATATAATTTGCGTTTGGTTGTAGATTAGTAATATGAGTTGACATTTCATTTTTATCAACATATTTAGATTTTACCTACAAAAAAAATAAAAAACGCATAATACTATTAAACTGAACAAAATTGAAAAGGAAATTAAAGGCAAGGTACGACTAGCAATACTTACGTCCATATCTATATCCTCATTATAGTATAGAATTTGTAAACCTTTTATTGCTGTACGATTTCTAATGAACCAAGATACTGATATAGAATTGTCATTATGTTTATCAACCGACACTTGAGCAATCATAGGAAAGTTACACTTGTCTCTAGGGTAGTCTTCATTATAACACACTACTGCGTTTGGTTTTATTATCTTAGGATGATCTTGTATCCACGTCCATGTGTTATTCTTTTGACATCTGCAAATTATCACGTTATCTGAAATCAAACAAAGAAATGATAAAAAATAATCAAATTTCGAATATCACAATTTTCTGTTATGATTTTTACCTTTCAAAGATATGTCCTGCACGTGATTTTCTATTGATATCAAAAGTTCGAGTGGTATGCTTTGGAGTTTATTGTGTTCTAAATCTATTTGTATTATTTTGTTCAGATTTTTAAAAGCTGTTACTGATATATATTTAATATTGTTGAAACCTAAGTACAAGACTGTGAGTTCCTTTAGGTTAATTAGATCTTCGTTAAGTATATTTTGTAATTTGTTGTGAGATAAATCTAAAAGCTTTAAATTGTTTAAATCTTCATCAAAAGATTCCATAGACTCAATATTGTTGTTGGACAAACATAAAGTGCTCAGCTTAGTAAGTCCTCGGAAATTACTAGTCTTAAGATGTGTAATCCTGTTATAGCTCAAGTCTAAGTTTTCTAAGAGAGACAATTTTGAGAAAGGACTAATGGAGAGCCGCCTAATTTTATTAAATTTTAAGTAAAGGTGTTGCAGACTTGTGAATAATTCAAAAGTAATATCTTCAATGTTACTTAAATTAGTTAAACAAACGTGCAGCTCGTATAAATTAGCAATTAAAGTATTATTGTTATTTGGTTTTTTAGGTGTGGTCCATGAAATGGCAGGATTTTTACTAACGTCTATGTTGATTAAAGAAACTCCAAACTGCTTGTACGATGTCAAAAAATCAAAATTAATTATATCGTTATAAGAAATATTCAAATTCTGTAGATTTGGAAAGTTTTCGAATATGATGGGCGGTAGATGATTCAATTTATTAAAGCTAATATCAAACAGCATGAGTTCTTTTAATACAACTTTTTTTCTCGATGTAATAGATTGAATTTCATTTTTTCGCAATATTAAATGTTTTAGTTTCGTAAGCTTTTCAAAACCGCTTAATTCTATTTTAGGCAATAAATTATCTGCTATGTCTAAAGTTTCTAAATAAGTAAAATTATGCAAAGTATTGTAAGGGACGTAGTCCAAGAAATTATTACTTATATTAAATTCCGAAATAGAGTTATGTAGGCCGAACAGCTTTGTTGGTGTAGTACTAATAATATTTTGAGCTATATTCAGTTTTAATAAATTCTTATTATACACAAAAGTATCATCTAAAATATTTTCTATATTGCAATGTTCCATGAGCAAAACTTCTAAAAGGGGTAGCTGCGAAAATGCTTCCACCGGCAGATAGTCGAGAATGTTGTAAGACAATGCCAAGAATTTTAAACCAGGGACATCAAGAGCCAATAAGTCTGTAGACTTTAAGGAATTATTTTTCAGAGACAAATATTTTAGATTATTCAAACCATGAAAAGTACCATTTTCTATGAGCTGAATTTCGCCATTATCTAAATAGAGTGTACTCAATGGTAAACCTTGCTGAAAAATGTTTCTGTGTAATATCTTCAATGGGTTGTTAGAGAGATTCAGGCTTCTCAGTTTCTTTAATGTGTCGAAGGCCATATCATAAATGTATACAATTTTGTTACTAGAAACATCTAAGTCTTCTAATTCACCTAGACCGAAAAATGTATAACTTGTGATGTTTCGTAAACTATTTTGCTGCAAGTCTAAATACCGTGCGGAAGACAGTCGTTGAAAAGAGAAATCATCTATTACTGAAATTTCATTTTTGTTCAACTCCAAGCGAGTCAAATACGTTAAATTACTAAACGTGCTCTTTGTTATAAACTTTAATCGGTTATTTTTTAAACTAAATTGATATAGGTGTTCTTGAGTTCGAAGTATGAAATTATTTATTGAAGATAACGAATTTGAATAAAGGTATAATGTGAGCAAATTTGATTTGCCTTTAGGTAAAATATCAAGTATCTCTAATAAATTATTATTATGTAGGGTCAAGTACTTTAAACGTGTCATCGGAGTAAAGGTACCTAGCTCAATAAAGTTTATTTTATTATATTCTAAATATATTTCTTCAACTTGTAAGCAGTTTCGAAAGTGATGCCTTAAAATAGTTTTGAGTCTATTATTATTCATTCTGATAGTTTTCAAATTAACTAAAGATTCTAAAGTGTTATTATTTAAATCACTAAAATTATTATTGTCTAATCTTAATGTCTTTAGATTTCTAGTATTCATTAATATATTATGTGGCACTTGATTTAAATAGTTAAAATCTAGATGCAGCTCTTCTAAATTGTCTAAATCACTAAAACTCTCACTATTTATGTTATTAATACAATTTTTTTCTAAGTGTACTTTACTAATATTACTCGAGTTGAGAAATGAGTCAATTGGCACTTCCAAAATATTATTATGACTTAAATACACTTCTGTGAGAGACGGCATATTGCAAAGTAGGCCATGGATATGATGCAAATGGTTGTGACTTAAATCTACAAATTCTAATTCCTTATTATTCTGAAACAGATTAGTATTCAAAATCTTAATCCTGTTATGGCTCAAATCCAAAGATTTCAAATTAACAAGGGAATAAAATGCCCGGTAATGAATACCGTTTATAAAATTAAAGTGAAATGATAATATCGTCAGGGACGGACTAAATTTAAGGCAGTCTTCCGAAATAAATTCAAAATTATTAGAGTCTAGATCTAAGTATTCCAGGGATATTAAATCAGAATTGTCAACAGAAGGGAAAGAAGACATTTCATTCCATGCTAATCGAAGAGACTTAAGGTTTTTTAATTTTGAAATTGAAACTATGGGGAATGAAGTGAGATTATTTTCGCTTAAATCAATTTCTGTAAGCGTTTGTTCTAAACCTGTAAAAGCTGTGTCTGAAATGTATTGAATCATGTTCCCTTTCATATTCAGTTTCATTAACGGAAGAGAGTAAAAACTGAAACTTGGTATTTCCTCGATGTAGTTCGATGTGAGCTCAATCGATATTAATTTCAGCATGCCGGAGAATGCTTTTTGAGGCATAACCTTAATTTTGCTGGATACAATGCTTAACGTTTCAAGGCACTTCCTGAGCGGCATAAAAGTCTCATCATCAATATCCCTTATGCTGGTTCTTGATATATGTATATGTTTGATGCAAACTCCTTGTGGTATAAAATGTGGTCCCAAAGCTTCTTCACTGCCGTCGAGATCATATACAGTAAACGAGTGTATATTAGATACACTCTTAAGAGCATTTTTAATATCCTTAGCAGAAGTATCTTGGCAATCAAGAAATAAAGCTGGAAAGAGTAATACTGTTAGCTTATATCCGAAAATATCAGATATGTTAGCTTATGATTATCCGAACTATATAAATATAAGAATTTTAAATACATCATATAAAACCTTACCATTTTCAAATGTATAACATGAGCATTTATTATTTCTAATCACGGCGGAGCAATCCAAGGTATTTTGAGCTCGGAAAATGGGGGGTAAAACCAATAATATGGAAATAATTTGTAATACATCGCCGTTATTCTTCTTCCTTGCTTCAGAGCATAAAATCTTTTTCATAATTACATTATTATATAGGTATATTTTTCATATCATCAATCTGTAACAAAGAAGGTAATATAAGTAAAAATTAACTTTGCTAAATAAAAAATGCATTCTATACTCATAGCCCCACGTTACGACTGCTCATCTCATGGGTAATATGGAAACATATAATTGTAGAATGTATATAACCATCCAGTCCCAGAACAGAAATCTAAATTCATCAAAATGATGTTTACCTGGCCGGGGATCGAACCCGGTATAGCTACCGCTGCGCCACGCGGGTCGCCAAAACTTACATTACTTTTGTAATGTGTATAGGATTTAAAGCTCCGTCTTTTGATGCGATAAGTTGATATATATTTCATTTAATTAAAACCTCTATCTGGGCTAACAAAAGCATTTGAGCTGAAAGTATGAATTACATTCACAATACTACGACACTACATGCACAACAAACATCTCGTAGAATTCATATACAGTATCGATTACGATGACAATAGTCAGTACTTATAGTAAATATGAACAGTTATATAGAAGTACTCGTATCACGCGACTATTCGTGACCAAACAAATAATGTAGGCATTACGCTTACGTCAACAAAATCATGAGAATAGTATAATGGTACACTATTTTTACGTTTCAATTCGAATTCTGAAATTTTATAATACTTCGTTTGTTTGATAAGATCGTACGTTGAGTAATAATCACGAATATCGTAACAATGTCTTGTATTAGACATAATAATTATTTGGAAATATTTAATGTTTACAAATGTCAATCGGATATTAAACTTTACTCATTACAGTACTAAATTATCACTTGAAATGCTCTCCGCGCGAATTTAATTCAAATGCGCCAAAAGCTAAACGAATTCACCTTCATGAATATAAATTAAAAACTAGCTTGACGCTCGTTAGTAAATATTTATGCCACAAAGCATTTTAAAAAGATACTCTTCTCTATTACTACAGTACTTATCGCTTCAATATAAAGAGTATGTAGAGATCTCGCTGACTCTTGACATGGTTTTGATGTCGACATAACTATCACATCACCGCGCATACTGCGAAGTAAACAGAGAGTTTAAAACATATGCGAGTTCGTTAAATCTACACGAAATTCTAAAATTAGTTATAAAGCCACCGGTGAGCAAAACAAAACTTTCTCCCAACTAAATTGTGTACTTACCTATAAAGCTTTCGGTTTGCTGACACACGATTCGAGCTAATTATAAACAGAGTTATCCTTTAGTGTTTAGAGTTCATTTTTGTGACGCAACCACTGATCATCTGATCATGGGAAAAAGCGGCGTGCGCCCGTCCTCGAAGTTCACCACACGAGAAACAATTCGGAATTCCAATCACAATTAAGTTTTTATCAGTTTCAGAGGATTAAATGTGTTTTATCGCGCAACACAGAACGCCTGAGGTCATTAGAAAGCTCGACAGAAGACTGCCGCGGCGGCGCGCGCTGTGTAGGTCACCGCCGTTGTTGCGGCACCCCCGACCCACTATTATTATACTTTTATGACGAATCGGATTTTGCTACCCGACCACCTTTGTGATGTACAGCTTATCTTACAAGTTCAGTTTCTATTTATGAATGGATCGATTCTGTCTCTAGGAATTTGGGATGAAAGGCGCTTTTACGCGATGCAGATAGACTTTCGGGGGAAATGTGTTTGTTGTTTCCGTTTACAAATACTACTACTTTTAAAGTGTACTTATCTTAGTAGTAAATAAATACACATTGTAAGTAATTTGCAACTTTATAATTATTTCGATTATAAAAATTTAGTATCCATTGTATTACTTCTTTGCATGTAAAGTGCGAAACCTTGAACTGAATAGCTATTCAAGGCTTTAAAATTCCCGTGCCAGAGGCAGTGACGCAATGAGCTGGAACGTTAACTAAACGACAAGTTTCTTTTCGGACCAAATGGCTCTTTTTTGGTATATTTTATAGGGAAAATAGAACAGTGCCATTTAGTTTTCATACATTTTGTAGGCACATGTGTATATATATTATATATTGCGACGTATATATTTACACTAATACGCATCGGAGCACTATGATGAACTAAGAGCTATACGGCAGTTGGGAAGGGATGCCCAGCTGTGGGACTTAAAACGGGTCCTATGTATGTAATAGAGATTAATCCGTATTGGAAAAATGTCATACAAAAGTATTGTAAGTAATAATTGTACATATGCAGTATTTTGAATTTACTACGTACTTTGTTTGAAATATTTGACGTTTGTGTGCCATTAGCCTCACCAAACTTTTCAGATAAAACTACGTAGTTTTTCAATTGAAAAAATAAGTTTTCCTCTTTTTTTATCATTTGTAATGCGAAGATTAATCGTATAAAATTCTTTTAATATTAATAGTGTTGACTTTGTAGACGAAGAGTTTAAACTTTTACTTCAAAGGTAGCAATCGTTAATGAACTTAAAATCTTTTCGTTATAGTTTTACAGGTTAAAGATCCATGCACGATAACGACTTAATTTTTATAAGCATGAAAAGGTTGATAACTTTCTGTACGTTATGATCCGTCTGTTGCACAGTTATTCCTATAATGGTTTTCAGTTATACCAGGTTTTCCATGCGGTGAGTCCCAGGTTCAACGCGCGATCGTGTAGAAATAATATTTTATTTAGTATAGTCTTCATTTACTTTTCTTATATATTTTTTCCCGACATACGAATATATATATTTACATACTCACACATACAAATATTCACAGGCACACATGCATATACTAGTGAAATATAACATTTACTTCTCAAATATAACCTTTGACCTAATAATTATAACAATCAAATTACTTTGTAGTGATATCTGTCAGTGCAGTAAATTCAGTGATGCTTCGTCCGTATCGCCAGATTCATCTGAATCTAGGTCACCAAGGCTATCCATTATCACCCGATAGGTTTCAGCTAACGAGAGACCCTCGAGACTCAGTTGGATTTAAATTATAATCCAAATTCTACGAATTGACTTTTATATTTAAAAATAGAATTTTATACGTATCATGAAACCATCAACTCGGATTAAAAAGTTTATTCGTATTTTTGGTAAAAATTCTGGATAACGAATGAACCAAAAAAATAAAAAAATATATTATAAGCTAAATTTTTTGATAAGTTGTGGATCTTGACGTGAAGCGGTTGCTGGTAAAAAATATGATATTTTTACTCAAAAACATTGCTAAAATAGTTTTGATAGTATGTATTATTTGATATTATACTACGCAAAGGTTCGTAGTAGACAAGGTTTTAAAAATGGGAGAAGTATAGCCATTCTCATAATCCGACGTAAAGCATGACTTGTGTTCCGGTTGAAGACGTGCGGTTTCCGGCTACACTTTGAATTGAGGCGACCATCTAAGTCAAGAGTAGTAACGTACGTGTATGTACATTAGTGCTCAGATAGAATTTCAGTCGTTTTTGTGGCTGTACGTGGATGTCCATGGACTGTGACTATTTAACATCAGGTTAACAAAAAAAACAAAATAAGTGAATATCTGAGGGTGCAACGTTACGGCTATTCTTTAGGATATATTACCCTTTTTTACAAAAAAGGTAATTAACATTGTGTGATCGTGTTTGTAAATCATGACTAGGACATAACTTTTACAGTTTAGCCGTGGACACGATCCATGTAACTGGTTGGAAATATTGGTAATAAAAATAACATTAGTTTAAATGAATAGGATATATTAATTCTTATTTATTATTAACTCACGCTACAAAAAGAGCGTGTTATATGTTTGAAGCATTTGTCAGTATGCCTTAGTAATTGTATGTTGTGTCTATCTGTCTTTTAATGATCCCGCAGATTCTTTTCATGGGTGTATTGATTCTACTGGACGTTAGGATTAAGTGACAACGTCTCTTGTTAATGTTTTTTATCACATTTTTCACCTGAACACTACAATTTACCATCTGCTACTGGAAATTATGAAGAGTTTTAGAAATATAAAAAAAGAATAATAATTCACTACAATCCGCGATTTATTTAGAAAAAATGTTTTATGCAACAGAACAATTTCAAAATAAATCAAGCCAACTACCATTTATCATGGTTATTATAGCTTTAATAAAAGGATAAAATTACATAAACATTATGCCTTCCGGTCCATTCACGTAGTTTACATGTCATTTCGTAGATGTATTGTGGGCGTAAGTAGGTTGACAAATATTAATCACGTGCCTACCACTGATTTATTCAAACATGTAATAAGCTGCTCTTATATACTTCACGTCATTGTCCTAATAACATTTTTTTATGTGAAAAGCGTAGCAAACGAGCATGCAAATCAACTGATGTTTAGTAGTCGCACCCCAAAGATATCCACGTTCAACCACAAACATGACTAAAATCCTATCTGAGCTCGAATGTAGACGCATTGTGACTCCTGAGGAGAATTTGGTCGCCTCGCTTCAATGTGTAGTCTGCAACTGCACCTCGTCAACCCAAACACAAGTAATGCT